>SEYY01015964.1:185000-187500 GCA_009176605.1 Armadillidium nasatum | reverse complement strand
ATATATATATATATATATATATATATATATATATATATATATTTATATAAAAAAATATATATAATATATATATATATATATATATATATATATATAATGATAACCTATGTCTTATATTATTATAAATCGTTTAAAAAAAAAACGATTATATCGATTGTAAATCTTGATAAATCTTCATATTTGATACCGGTATCGAAACCGGTTATCGCTTATCCCTAACCCTATTATTATCACCAATCAAATTTATATAATAATAATAAAGTTCTGCTTCAAATGAGACCTAGAATATAAAGATACCCAATCACTAATTATCGATCGCGGGCCATTTCGGATATACGGTTATTGTGGGTATACGGGCATGGTGTTCGGTTATCGCGGGTATATTTGGGCATCGCAACATCAGTTTCGTGAGAAGGGAACGCTGTAAACAAAATTGGAAATGTAAAAATTGCACGAATGACACACAACACACACACACACACACATATATATATATATATATATATATATATATATATATATATATATATATATATATATATATTATATATATATATATATATATATATATATATATATATATATATATATATATATAATATATATATATATGGTAAAAGGAGTCAGCTGATTGTGATTTTTTTTCTAAAACATTAACAATAACAAGGACAGCACCAACAATAACAGCAACAACGACAACAACAAAAATAACAACAACAGCAATGGCTATTTAACATCCGCATCAAAGTGTGTTACGAATACGAATATCATAGTTAGTGGGGTGTTTATTGTCAACTGTAAATATTCCTCCCACACTTCTCCCTCCCCTTCATCCTCTCTCCCTTGCTCCCTCCCCTCTCCCCCTCCCTCCTCTCTCTCTCTTGCCCCCTCACCTTTCCCTTGTCGCCTCCCATCTCCTTCTACCCCTTTCAACATGTCATTTGCATACTAAAATTCCTTTGCAAAAAAATGTCCCATATTTCATGTCCCAGAAAAATTCAGGATTTTCTAATCACTTTATCGTTCCATTCCAGTATAAAATGTATACGTCCCAGTAGGATATGTCCCGTTGTCCCAATGGTATATGTACAGTTATGATCCAATGAGATGTCTCGTTATGCCCAGTGAGGTATGTACCGTTATGACGCAATGAGATATGTCTCGTTATGTTCCAATGGTATATGTCCTGTTATATGACCCAATGGGATATGTCTTGCTATGCCCAGTGAGATATGTCCCGTTATGATCCAATGGGATATGTCTAGCTATGTCCAGTTATGATCCAGTGGAATACCTTCCATTATGTCCCAGGCTCTATCTTTGGACACCGAACAGTCTAGGATTAAAAGTAATCCCTATGTATTAATAAAATTTAAAATTAATATTAAAAAATTGAATTTATTATTTAGTATGAAATAAAAGAAATAAAATAAAGAGAATTATGCTAATAATAATAATAATAATAATAATAATAATAATAATAAATAATAATAAATAAAATAATAATAATAATAATAAATTTTAATAATAATAATAATAATAAAAATAATAATAATAATAATAATAATAATAATAATAATAATAATAATAAAATTTTTAAACAAATTTTCCCAAATTAATAAAATAATAATAATAATAATAATAATAATAATAATAATAATAATAATAATAATAATAATAATAATAATAATAATAATAATAATAATAATAATAATAATAATAATAATAATAATAATAATAATATAATAATAATAATAATAATAATAATAATAATAATAATAATAATAATAATAATAATAATAATAATAATAATAATAATAATAATAATAATAATAATAATAATAATAATAATAATAATAATAAATAATAATAATAATAATAATAATAATAATAATAATAATAATAATAATAATAATAATAATAATAATAATAATAATAATAATAATAATAATAATAATTTTATAAATTTTCCAAACGTAAAAATCGATCTGAAACGAAGCCTGAAAAGTGAAAATACCCAATTTATTACTATGTAACATACCCAACTTTTCGCTGTACATTTAACCTTATACCCTGAAAACCAAATCTGACTTCTGTAGAAAAACGTTAGGGAAATGTCAGAGGTCGTGACGCATGTGGGTATTCGTGGGTATGCCAGAAGCCATGAGATGCTACCGTGGGAAAAAGGGTATGCATGAGGGATTTCCCCTTTTCTTAACGGTTTGAGGGAATGCAAGGGTAAAGAAAGGGTATTGGGTATAGGGAGGATATGTATTTAATTTTAAATAATCGTGATTTCTATATATAGAAAAGGTTTGTCAAATGTTTGAAAAAAATGTTTGACAAACATTTAATTTAAAGAAATATTTGGGAAATGTTTAGAACAAAATTTTTTTGACATATATATATATATATATATATATATATATATATATATATATATATATATATATATATATATATATATATATATATATATATATATATATATATATATATA
>SEYY01015964.1:150000-157500 GCA_009176605.1 Armadillidium nasatum | reverse complement strand
TTATACACTTGTATTCTCCCAATTCATAATGAATGACAAGCTTTCAATTCTATCACAACACGACAGTGGCGGCACAACATCATCATCATGCACAAAACCTTAGCATCCCTTACGAGCACACAATTCAATCAGAACTCTACATTGGCGACACACCCTCATCATAAAACTTTAATATTCCTTGCGAATCCACAATTCAATCACAACATGACAGTTGTGTCACACTCTCGTCACATAGCATTATCCATTGCGAGACAAATAAACCTAAAATTCTTCCTTTTCACTGGCAAATATTCTTCTTCAATGTCCTCAGAAGCGTCTTGCCCTCGTCCCAGATGTCTTAAACTCCAAATACCATCCAGGCACTTAGCCGCAAAAGAAAATTGGTCTAGCACTGCAGTTTTCGGCACCATACTATCTGTCATCTTTCCATACAGTATTTTACTTCACCGCTGTACCAGTCATTTTCCGTATACTACATTAGTACCACACTCCGCCAAGAACAAAAACTGAGTACCACATCATATACCAGGACATTTAAATTTGTGTACCGAACCACAGCTTACTGTACCTCACCAAAACGAACGAGCTACCCATTGCACGAACCCCAGCTACCACGTACCAGACAAATCGAAAGAACAAGACACCTTATATAACAGAATAAAAGTAAATTATCTTAAACTTACAAAAAAAAAAAAAAAAAAAAAAACAATACATACGACTAATACTACAATTGTCCTAACGTGGCAAAAAAATGTCACAGTAAAATTTTTCAATAGAAAAAAAAGACATGTTCAGCATAAAGAAGTCGCCTCACCGATTTATTTTCTGTTAAGAAAATAATTGAACAAATTTGTTGCGACATTTTTACTTGTCCCAACGATTCGTTAGGACAATTTTTACAATATACCAAACCAGAGGTGTATCCTAAGCACAGAACACTGGATCTTTCTATTACACTGTCATTAATTGTCACACCTAACCTAACTAATATATATATATATATATATATATATATATATATTATATATATATATATATATATAATATATATTATATATATATATATATATATATATATATATTTTGAAAGTTATTATTGATAATAGCATCAATAGACTATTACCATGAAGCTCATATATATAAAATGCTTAAAATGGGGTGTAAATAGGGGAAAAAGTACAATAAACATTAATGGCACTGAAAAAAGTTATGACGTCTCTTAATTTGATATTTATAAAATATAAAATTAAATGTTACTCCCAAACATACCCAGACGTAGCCTAACCTAACTAATTTTAATCTAACCAAACATACCCAGACCTAACCTAACCTAACCTAATCAATCTTAACCTAACCTACCTATGCTAACCTAGCCAAAGTAACCTAACCTAAACCTAACTCTAAAAATATTAATATTTCGGTATATATATATATATATATATATATATATATATATATATATATATATATATATATATATATATATATATATATATATTATATATATATATATATATATAATATAAATATATAATATATAAAATAATATAATATATATAAATATAATATATATATATATATATATATATATATATATATATATATATATATATATATATATATATATATATATATATATATATATATATATATATATATATATATATATATATATATATATATATATATATATATATCAGTGGCAGCCATGTGACGCGACTTTCAAGGATTTGAATGATGTACAACTCCTGAGATTACTTTATTTTTTATTTTTATTTTTATTTTTATTTTTATTTTATTTTCCTCAAAACATGATACCTTTAAAATATGATACTTGATGAAAAATTAGAGACAAACAAAATTTCGTTAAGAATTAAATATATATTTTTTATCGTTTGAAATATATTTTAAATGTACAGGGTGTTCGTAAAGTCTCTCTATAATTTAATCAATGTAGAACACAATGAGGAGTAAAGATATGGTGAAAAGCTATTAGAGACAAACAAAATTTCATTAAGATTATATTTTTTATCGTTTGAAATATATTTTAAATGTACAGGGTGTTCATAAAGTCCCTTTACAATTGAATCAATGTTGAGTAGGTTTGCTGAAAAGTTAGAGACAAACAAATTTCGTTAAGATTACTGTTTTTATCGTTTGAAATGTATTTTAAATGTACAGGGTGTTCATAAAGTCCCTTTACAATTGAATCAATGTGGAGTAGGTTTGCTGAAAAGTTAGAGACAAACAAATTTCGTTAAGATTACATTTTTTATCGTTTGAAATATATTTTAAATATACAGGGTGTTCGTAAAGTCTCTCTATAATTTAATCAATGTAGAACACAATGAGAGGTATAGATATGGTGAAAAGTATAAGAGACAAACAAATTTCGTTCAGATTATATATATTTTTTTATCGTTTGAAATAAATTTAAATGTACAGGGTGTTCATAAAGTCTCTCTACAATTTAATCAATACAGAACAGAATAAGGAGTAAATTTGGTGAAAAGTTAGAGACAAATAAATTTCGCTAACATTTATAATTTTATCGTTTGAAATATATTTTGAATGTACAGGGTGTTCATAAAGTCTCTTTACAATTTAATCAATGTAGTACACAATGAGCAGTAGGTTTGGTGAAAAGCTAGAGACAAACAAATTTCGTTAGGATTATATATTTTTATCACTTGAAATTCATTTTAAATTTACAGGGTGTCCATAAAGTCTCTATAAATTTAATAAATATATTACACGATATATTTTATATATATTTTATTTTTATTTTTAATTTATTTATTTATTTTTTCCCTTCTATTCCATCGACAGGGTGCATCCCATTAATTACCTTTTTATTAATAAATTTCTTTAAATTATAAAGACACTTTATGGACACCCTGTATAGTTGATATCTGCAAATGGAAACTGTAGTTTTATTTGTAAATTAAAAATTATATATAATATATATATATATATATATATATATATATATATATATATATTATATATATATATATATATATATATATATATATATATATATATATATATATATAGGGGAACTTGTCTAGGAGGTTTCTTCCAAAGAACCCGCAAGGGAATCGAACCATTGCATTAGATCATGTGTAAAAGAATATGAATCGATTTAAACTATTGGCGCAAATTTGTATGAACAAATCAAACTGCGCAAATTTACTCGAATAAAGTTTGAGAAAATATGTACGAACAAATCAAACTGCGCAAATTCGCACCTACAAATCAAACTAAGCAAATTTGCAAGAATAAAGTTTGGCAAATATAGATGAACAAATCAAACTGCGCAAATTTACACGAATAAAGTTTGAGAAAATATATATGAACAAATCCAACTGCGCAAATTCGCACCTACATACAAATGAAATTGTGCAAATTTGCAAGAATAAAGTTTGTGTAAATTTGTGTGAACAAATCAAACTGCGCAAATCAGCACCTATATACAAATGAAATTGCGCAAATTTGCAAGAATAAAGTTTGCGCAAATATGTATGAACAAATCAAACTGCGCAAATTTACTCGAATAAAGTTTGAGAAAATATTTATGAACAAATCCAACTGCGCAAATTCGCACCTATATGCAAATGAAATTGTGCAGATTCAAACAAGAAAGATTTGCGCAAATTTGTATGAAAAAAGAAAGTGCAAATTTCCACAAATACATCTAATGGAACAAATTTTGCACAAATAAATCATTTGCAGTTAATTTTCATGAACAATTCAAATTGAGCAAATATGCGTGAACTGATTTGCGAAAACCGCACAAATATTTAAATGGACTTTTACAAATTGAAAATAAGAGAGAGAGAGAGAGAGAGAGAGAGAGAGAGAGAGAGAGAGAGAGAGAGAGAGAGAGAGAGAGAGAGAGAGAGAGAGAGAGAGAGAGAGAGAGAGAGAGAGAGAGAGAGAGAGAGAGAGAGAGAGAGAGAGAGAGAGAGAGAGAGAGAGAGAGAGAGAGAGAGAGAGAGAGAGAGAGAGAGAGAGAGAGAGAGAGAGAGAGAGAGAGAGAGAGAGAGAAGAGAGAGAGAGAGAGAGAGAGAGAGAGAGAGAGAGAGAGAGAGAGAGAGAGAGAGACAGGATGTGGCTTAGAGATGTTTCACTGAGATTTATTTGAAAAGGACGAGGTATCTATCAGTGCAATTTTAACTGGTTCTTTATATATGTATATATTGCAAATCAGAACTGCTTCTACGAAAGGTGCTTCGGGGCGATCTCTCGAGTCATGGAAGTGTTCACCCCATTTCCATTCCTTTAGGCTATTAATTAAAGAAACAATCATTATTTTTGTTTATTAAAAAAACATAAACTAGAAAAAGTGTTTAAGTGTAAGCACTACTTAGGCTAAAAGGCTTCCAAAAGCCTTATAGTTTATGAATAATAAACTATATATATATATATATATATATATATATATATATATATATATATATATATATATATATATATATATATATATATATATATATATATATATATATATATATATATATATATATATATATATATATATATATATATATATATATATATATATATTATATAATATATATATATCAGTTGATTTATTAATTTTCTAAAGAAATAAAAATATCTACAATTAAATTAAGCTCATTTACCAATTATGTTCATTAAAAAATGAATACAGTGACAAAATGCTAAGTTATAGCCTCTTCGCTCATAAATATTTGCCACTAAGTTTGATTAGGAATAAAATATATTGCAACTAATTGGCAACTCTTTTTATCTCTATTAGAAATATAATATAAAATATTGAAACTAATTGGCAACTCCGATATCTCTTGGAATTATACGCCCTTTTTACTCGGAAGAATATAAGGTTCGGTCAGTGTCCTGTATTTTAGAAAACTTATACAGAGAAGAAAATCTTGGATTATTTTTATTATTATTTATTATTTATTCTCCTTTTTTTTATTATTATTGTTTTATTTTTTTTTTTTATTTTTTTTTATTAATTTTAATTTCACCCCTTTACTCATTCGTAATCTTTTAATTCTCTCTGAGCTCTCTCTCTCTCTCTCTCTCTCTCTCTCTCTCTCTCTCTCTCTCTCTCGAACCTCATAAAAACTGCATCCTTTGGACAGTACATACCCTTCCCCACCCCACCCTCGACCACTTCCAATTAAGTTTACAAACGATGTGGTCTGATTACAATAAAGACATGTAATTTAAACTTTAAAAAGAAAAAAAAAAGTAAAAAAAAGTTAATGGAAAAAAAAGTTAATAAAAAATAATTTTTTGAAATTATCGTATAAAAAAAAAAACAATTACTGTTCCATCGCTTCTAATTAACAATATATTATTATTATTAGTAGCAAATTACATACTGCAAAAAATATTATTATTATTATTATTATTATTATTATTATTATTATTATTAAGTAGTAGTAGTAATATTAATAGTAGTTGTAAAAATAATAATAGTGGTGGTATTAGTATTATTATCAGTAGAAGCAGTAATAGTAGTAGTAGTAGTAGAGTAGAAGCATCTTTCTCGTTCATTTCGTTGTCTTCCCTACCCCCCTAACCCCTACCCCCACCATTGCTAAAGAAACAAATTCCTCTCCCCCCAACACAAACAAACACAAACACATATATACACACACGTCTACCTTTTTTTTCACGCTTCTGAAGAACACAATGCAACATGCTTACACATGTTCCAAAGAGTTGCAACGAATGACGTCATCAGCTTTATCTTCATTTTTTAAAATCTTTTTTTAAGCATTTTTGTTGTTTATTTTTTTTTGCTTTCTTCTCTGGACATGTCAAGGAACTACAATATAAAATTCTCTCTCTCTCTCTCTCTCTCTCTCTCTCTCTCTCTCTCTCTATATATATATATATATATATATATATATATATATATATATATATATATATATATATATATATATATATATATATATATATATATATATATATATATATATATATATATATATATATATATATATATAATGCAAACTGGTCTGTCTTGTGATTGAACTCTGATTTCAAATGGAACGATTATTGTTGTTTTCGTGGGAGGGTTCCCTCTGAGTGTGCAGAGCTCTTAACCGAGGTGATTCTCTCTGGCATGGAGGAGTACATTCCACATTATTTTCCTTCTACTAATCCTAAAAAACTTTGGTTTAACTCTGCTTGTTCTTGTGCTTTCCTCCGCAGGGATGCCACCTTCAGGTATTCCCTTCGTCTTCAAGTCTCAGAATCTCATGCATCTTATATTTCAACCCGGAATTGTGTAAAATCTATTCTCCGTAACCCAAAAAACTTATTTTTTTCGTCGTAATTTCAATAATCTTTGCGGTTCCTCTTCTTCCAGCCCTCTCTGGCATTTTGCAGAAAATGTCAATTCTAACTTTGCTTCTTCCTCTTTTCCTCCTCTAGTATCTTCTGACGGCACAACTGCTCAGTTTTGCCTTCTGCTAAAACTGAACTCTTCGTTCAAACCTTTGCCTTTAAATAAACCTTGGATGATTCCGGAGTCATTCCTCCTCCTTCAACCTCCTCCAACTCATTTATGTCTAATATTGTAATTTATATTTATATATATAATATATATATAATATATATATATATATATATATATATATATATATATTATAATATATATATATATATATATATATATTATATATATAATATATATTGTGCTTCTGAGTTTGCACCCTACTTTGGTAAAAAATTCTCTTGGTCCTCCGCTCTTCGGCATTTCGGTGAATCTTTTGCTGTCGCGCTGGACATATCGAAAGCCTTCGATAGAGTCTGGCACAAAATTTTGATTTCCAAACTTCCGCTCTTTCAGAATCTATCCTTCTTTCTGTTGCATTCTCTCTGATTTTCTTTCCGGTAATTCTATACACATGTTGCAGACAGCCATCGTTCTTCTTTTACATCTATTAATAGTTGTATTTCTCAGGGTTCTGTCCTATCACCAACTCTTTTTCTGCTTTTCATTAATAATCTTCTTTCTGTTATTTCATCATCAATCCACTCACTCCTATGCCGATGACTCCACCCTTAATTATTCCTTTCAGTTTGAAATACGCCTCTCCCAACAACAGTTAATTGTTGCAAGGAGGGAACCCTTGGATTAACTGACCTGTGAGCTTTCTCGTATTTCAATTGGTTCAGAGAAAACATGGTCGCTTTCATTGCCCCAAAAACTCAATTTATCCATACTTCTACTAGACATAACCTTCCACACAACTATGACATCTTCTTCGAAAGAACACAACTCAACCTTCATCTCTCCTTAATATTCTCCGTGTTTTTTTCTCTCGCAATCCTTCTTTCGGAAGGATAACATTACTTCTCTAAGACTTCTTCGTAAATTTTTCGCTCCACTAGTCCCAACGATTCGTTAGGACAATTTTTGCAGTGTACGAAAATGGAGTAGCTTGTGACTTTTCAACTGTGCATTTTGAGACCCTAGAACATAGATAC
>SEYY01015964.1:142500-145000 GCA_009176605.1 Armadillidium nasatum | reverse complement strand
GAGGAAGATTTTAAGACATCTCAATTCTTCAAATCTTATCTTTGATCGCCAGTATGACTTTCGGGGAAAAAAAAAAACTCTCCACTGGTGATTTTTCCCTTATCTCTGACTCTTGTTGCTCCGTTCTTCGGCATTTCTGTGAATCTTTTGCTGTCGCGCTGGGCATATCTAGAGCTTTCGATAGAGTCTGGCACATACCTTCGATTTTTAAACTTTCCTCTTTCGAAATTTATCCTTTTCTCTGTGAGATTCTCTCTGATTTCCTTTCCTGTCTTTCTATAGCAGATGTTATAGACTGCCACTGTTCATTCTTTACATCTATTAATAGTGGTGTTCCTCAGAGTTCTGTCATATCTCCAACACTTTTTCTACTTTTCATTAATGAGCTTCTCTCTATTATTTCAACACCTATCCACTCCTATACCAATGACTCTATCCTTCATTACTCTTTTCAATTTGAAAGAGGCTCCTCCCAACATCAATTAAACGACTCACAGAATGTAGCCTTAGAGTAACTGACCTCTGATCTTTCTCGTATTTCAAATTGGGGCAGAGAAAACATGGTCGTTTTCAATGCCTCAAAAACTCAATTTCTCCATCTCTGTACTCGACACAATCTTCCACACAACTACGATATCTTCTTCGAAAATACCCAACTCAAACCTTCATCTCCCCTTAAGCGGGGGGCCCCGTGAACCCCTCAAAAATGGTATCAGGAAGTTGCCTGAGTTTGCAAAATCGCTGCGTTCACCTCACTCTCTTTCCTGACCATTTTCTTTGCGGTTCAATCCTGCTGAACTTGGCTCGAATCTGTAATATTCTCGGTGTTTCTTTTTCTCTGGATCTTTCTTGGAAAGATCACATTACTTCTCTTTCTAAACAAGTTTCTACGAGGTTTGGTGTTCTGAGGCTTCTTCGTAATTTCTTCACTCCACCCCAGTTGCTTGCTCTTTATAGGAGTGTTGTCCTCCCATGTATTGAGTACGCCTCACACATGTAGGGTGGTTACACTCATACAGCTTTCCTTGAGAAGGTGGAGTCTAGGGCTTTTCATCTTTTCTATAGTGAATCAGGTTTATTATTATTATTATTATTATTATTATTATTATTATTATTATTATTATTATTATTATTATTATTATTATTATTATTTCTAATGTTTATAGGAAAACTTTTAGTCTTGCACTTATTATATATATATATATATATATATATATATATATATATATATATATATATATATATATATATATATATATATATATATATATATATATATATATATATATATATATATATATATATATATATATATATATATATATATATATATATATATATATATATATATATATATATATATATATATATATATATATATATATATATATATATATATATATATATATATATTTATACATTAGGTACTGTACCATATAAAAATTTACCCTAAATAGATTTTTTGGCTACAACTACCTATCTTTAAAAACAAAGAACCATTAACAGGTAATGACTGGCCTCAGCGCCATGGCCCACATCTATGATAGAGGGCCACAAATTTTTTACCCATTTGTCACATGTCAGACGATAGGAATCTGTGCCCCTGGCAGCCTCAAGCATATATATATATATATATATATATATATATATATATATATATATATATATATATATATATATATATATATATATATATATATATATATATATATATATATATATATATATATATATATATATATATATATATATATATATATATATATATATATATATATATATATATATATATATATATATATATATATATTAGTTAATTAATTTTGGTTATAATTGTAGTCATTCATTCATAACCAAAAATGATGGATTATTATTATTATTATTATTATTATTATTATTATTATTATTATTATTATTATTATTATTATTATTATTACTACTACCATAAGACTTCTTAGTGCTGAGCTCAGAGAGAGTAGAATATATGAGCATATATGGTTCAATTCTCTACACTGCAAAAATTGTCCTAACGAATCGTTGGGACAACTAGCAACAATGTCACAATAAATTTTTCCAGTAATTTTCCTATTTGAAAATAAGTCGGTGTAGCGACTTTCTTATGCTTAACATGTCTTTTCTCTATTAAAAATTTTACAGTGACATTTTTTTGCCATATGTCCCAACGATTCTTTAAGACAATTTTTATAGTGTAGAGCAGCGGTTCCCAACCTTTTTTCCCTTGCGTACCCCTTCATAATGTTCCGTAACCTTTCGTACACAGACAAATTCAATATATATAATATATATATATATATATATATATATATATATATATATATATATATATATATATATATATATATATATATATATATATATATATATATATATATATATATATATATATATAGAACAATAATTTAATTTCGTAATTTGATATTCTGTAATCAATATTCTATTAATTTTTTTCTTTTACATTCTTTTTAATTAATCCATATAT
>SEYY01015964.1:132500-135000 GCA_009176605.1 Armadillidium nasatum | reverse complement strand
AAAAATTGGAAAAAAAAGTACGTAGGAGGAGTACGAAGGATTAGGTCCTATTATGAAACTCAGAGGAAGGATCAGTAATAGAGTGAGGGAGGAAGGAGGGGGTGAGGGAGGGAGAGCGTAATCTTCTATTAAAAGGTTCTTATTTAAAACGAGATTAAAAATTAAGCTTACCTCATGTACTGTCTTTTATTTTTTTTCTTAATCTGGAAAACCGGTAAAACTCTCACTCCTTCTCACTCTCTTTCTTTCTTCCTCTCTCTCTCTCTCTCTCTCTCTCTCTCTCTCTCTCTCTCTCTCTCTCTCTCTCTCTCTCTCTCTCCCTATCTGTCTATCTATCTCTTTGTCAGTCTCTCTCCTTTCCTTTCTCTACATCTTACTCCATCTCTCTCTCTCTCTCTCTCTCTCTCTCTCTAGGTAAATTACAACCAACACACCAGAAACTTCCAAAAATATTTCTCATTTCCAAATTTTATATATATATATATATATATATATATATATATATATATATATATATATATATATATATATATTATATATATATATATATATATATATATATATATATATATATATATATATATATATATATATATATATATATATATAATATATATATATATATAAGAACGCCCCCTTTCAAATTATATTTTTATAATAATCAAGTAATTTTACTTTAAAATAAATTATTTATATAATAAATTTAATTTTAATAATTAATAATATATTTTCAAAATTTTTATAATACGATTAGAGAGAAAATATCAATGTGAAAATCAATGATAAAAATCTACTTATGTTAACAGGGAGAATGTTTAGATTCTTTCCAAGAGAGGCTGCAAAGAACTATCTATATATATGAAGACCGGAAAGCTCGAAGGGGATTCAGGGTTTTGAGAGAGAGAGAGAGAGAGAGAGAGAGAGAGAGAGAGAGAGAGAGAGAGAGAGAGAGAGAGAGAGAGAGAGATGGGAATTAGTTGAATTTAACAAGGTTGAAGGGGCCTTACTGAGATACCCTGTCTTGCCCATCAAAAATAAAATCCCGAAGAAGGCATCAAGAGGTTTACGTAAGGGAAAGTCAAGGTAATTTCTAGATGAAATTGAAGGAGTACCTTTCAAATAATTGGAAGAATTTAAAAATAAAATACATTGGCAACTTAAAAAGCCCATTAGGTATTAGTAGGAACAAGTAATTTTAATTGTTAGTAAAAATATTTAAAAAAAATACGAAAATAGAGCTAGAGGTAGAGCAGAATCAAGAACGAACATCGGTAATTTAATACCAGGATATGACTAAATATTCACTCAATCAATAGTTAAACAAAATGGAGTTAGTTTGAAAGGAAACTTGAAATGACTGAAAAAAAAATATATAAAAAAAAAAAAGAGATGCAGCCCTTACGATATATCCTGTCAAAGAATTTTATATTTTGGGAAATATAAAATATACCACAACAGTCTTTCAATTCAATATAAATAAAGAACAGAATAAATAAATAAATAAAAAAAGCGAGAGACCGTCACTTTATTTCAAATTATGTAAGAAAATAAATTTTGTGATGTTACTTTCTTATGGACCAATATATCTTTTTCCCGTTGAGATTTTTGTTGCTGGTGATCAATAGATGTGAAGTTTAAAAACTTTAAACAAAATTACTGGTGGGTTCACGCTCCTGAACTCTCTCTCTCTCTCTCTCTCTCTCTCTCTCTCTCTCTCTCTCTCTCTCTCTCTCTCTCTCTCTCTCTCTCTCTCTCTCGGAAACAGAAATTTTAGTACTTAGACAAACATAAAAAGCTAGAAGACCGTAAAATCATTATTTAGAATATCGCCTTCCAAAAGGATGCCAGAAAGTTTGACCACGAGTGTTAGTAACGGTTACTTAAAAATCATCACAAATGATATAAAAAAGAAGCCAGATTTTACAAAGGCTGTTAGTGGTATTTGTTGACAAGAAGCCTGTCAATTGTAGTAAAAAATAGATTATAATACTTTACCTTGGGGTGTATCCTTAGCAGGTTGAATAGTATCCCAGCAATAGTTCCTATAAACTATTCTGACCTGATGACAAAATATTCAGGATAGCGTGAAGGATATTAGCCCGAAATATATATATATATATATATATATATATATATATATATATATATATATATATATATATATATATATATATATATATATATATATATATATATATATATATATATATATATATATATATATATATATATATATACGGAAAAACGGATATACATAGGAGGGACATACAAAAAGAACTGCATTGTAATATTAAAACAATAAAAATAATAAAAATAATAATAATAATAATAATAAATAAAAATAATAATAATAATAATAATAATAATAATAATAATATATAATAATAATAATAATAATAATAATAATAATAATAATAAAGCAATACTACTACTACTACTACTAATAATAATAATAATAATAATAAATAATAATAATAATAATAAAGCAATACTACTACTA
>SEYY01015964.1:125000-130000 GCA_009176605.1 Armadillidium nasatum | reverse complement strand
AGGAAGAGGTACACAATCTCTCCTCAATGAAGGAGGTATGGGACAAGATATTTCATAAGTACAGTTTCCGTTATTTCAGAGATGATAAAAGGAGAGTGATTGAATGGTTTGATTGTTTGATAAGAAATAGTGGTAGTTTATGTTATGTAATTGACTCTACCTAAGATATGTGACGCGTACTCCATTCCAAGAACGAAAACACACCCTTTGCGAAACAAGCAACTTAGGCAGTATGTGAGAAATAGTGTTAGGGGATGACGAGTCAAAAAGCCCTAGACTTATACATCTTTCCAAGAAGAGTTATATATAACTGACACTACCTAAGATATGTGACGCGTACTCCATTCCAAAAGCGAAACACACCCAACACAAAACAAGCAACTTGTGAAGTATAAGTAAATTTTAAGGACACCTTAGAACACTTCTTAGGGTACACTGCAAAAATTGTCCTAACGAATCGTTGGGACAAGTAGCAAAAATGTCGCAGCAAATTTTTTTCCAGTTATTTTCTTATTAGAAAATAAATTGGTGAAGAAACTTTCTTATGCTTAACATGTCTTTTCTCTATCGAAAATTTTACGGTGACATTTTTGCCACTTGTCCCAACGATTCGTTAGGACAATTTTTGCAGTGTAGTAAAATAAGGATTGTAAAGGTAAAGAACCAAACAGAATATTAAGGATATAAGAAGAGTTATGAGTCGCACAGATAGATGAAGGGCTCGAGTTTTTGAAGTATTGAAAACAACCATATTTTCCCCTACCCCAAATAGATAAAGAAGAAAGGTTAGTATATATATATATATATATATATATATATATATATATATATATATATATATATATATATATATATATATATATATATATATATATATATATATATATATATATATATATATATATATATTCCTCCAATACCAGACTTGTGAATACTTATAATGGGAGGGGAGGGGTTCGAACTCCCAAACTCACATCCCCCATCCTACACCCATATAGGGACAGTATCAGCCTGGGTCAAAATCCTCTGAGTTTATTAAGTCAAAAATCAAAACATATTTACATAGAAAAAAAGATATGTTTTCTCATGCATTTAGAACTTCACCTTTTGAACCAACCTCTATACTTTTTTTTTCCTTTTTGTTAATATAAAAAACAAATTTATTTTCGCTTAGGATAAATATAAATTAATGTAATCTGAGACTATAATAATAATAATAATAATAATAATAATAATAATAATAATAATAATAATAATAATGATAATAATAATAATAATAATAATAATAATAATAATAATAATAATAATAATAATAATAATAATAATAATTAATAATAATTGATAATAATAATAATAATAATAATAATAATAATAATAATAATAATAATAATAATAATAATAATATAATAATAATGATATATAATATATAATATATAATAATAATATATAATAATAATAATAATAATATATATATAATATATATATATATATATATATATATATATATATATATATATATATATATATATATATATATATATATATATATATATATATATATATATATATATATATATATATATATATATATATATATATATATATATATATATATATATATATATATATGAACTTTACTGCTTCGTGTTTCCAAGGATAACTTTGTTGGAATTAAATTTAATATGATTATTTATGACAAATTTAAATTATACTTTTTTATTATTTTTACTTTAAAAAAATTGCTTAGAAAATGCTAGATTTAGCATAATTTAACATTTTTTTTTTAAATTTTAGAAAGTTAGGTTAATTTTATTACATTTGGTTAGGTTAGAAATTGGTTTCTTAGATTAGGTTAAGTTAGGTTAGGTTAGGTTAGATTAGGGTACGTTAGGATAGATTAGGTTAGGTTTCATTACGCTTGGCTAAGTTAGGTTAGCAGGAAATGGTAACATAATGCTAAATCTAGCATTATTAATAAAAATAAAAGAATTTTATGGAATGTAATTTAAATTAATATATATATATATATATATATATATATATATATATATATATATATATATATATATATATATATATATATATATATATATATATATATATATATATATATATATATATATATATATATATATATATCGAAACGTCTATAAAGATTGTACAGATAAATCTTATCTGTACCTAGAAATCTTTCGCCAACCTATTACATACCCCGCTGTCCAAACGCATACCCACATGCCTATACCCAATCAAACGAGAATAAATACCCATACTTCCAATAACGAAATACCGATAAGGAGAAATCGTAGCATCTGCAAAAAAAAAAAAAAAAAAAAAAAAAAAAAAAAAAAAAAAAAAAAAAAAAGGTCCTATAAGACTGACCCTGAATTATACAAAGGGGTAAGATTTTAGGGACACCTGGACTCATCTTCTTGGCTTCTGATATCTTATTCGGTTTTGACCCTTCCGAGTATCCTACTCCCCACTACTCCTAAAGACCTCCTACTCCTCCTACAACCCCCTGCCACGTCTCCCTCTTACGATTCGCATCCTTCTGCTGTCACCTGCCCAACCTCACCTCAACAGTAATCATTCGCAATTTTTTTTTTTTTTTTTTTTTTTTTTTTTTTAAAGTAAGGGTTAATATTAATAATTTATTTTCAATAAAAAAAAATCTCTCTCTCTCTCTCTATATTATATATTATATATATATATATATATATATATATATATATATATATATATATATATATATATATATATATATATATATATATATATATATATATATATATATATATATATATATATATATATATATATATATATATATATATATATATAGTGGGTGTGTGAATTTTGTTCTTCTTGGTACACAATGGCAATTGAATTTGCAACAAATCAATTTAGTTTTTATGCTGAACAAACAAATTTTTTTTTTTCTTAATTTTGCAGATGTTAAGGTCTCTCATTCCCTCTTTTTTTCTCTCCCTCACTCTCTTTTTTTCGTCAATCTCAAAATCTATTTTCTTTTATATCTTTATTTCTTTCTTTTTCTTTTTTTCTTATTTCTTTATTTCCATATTTCTTTCTTTCTTTCTTTCTTTCTTTCTTTCTTTCTTTTTTTTCTTTTTTTTCGTTCTTCTTCTTTTTTTTTTCCTCTTTCTTTATTTTTTCTTCCTTTCTCTCTCTCTCTCTCTCTCTCTCTCTCTCTCTCTCTCTCTCTCTCTCTCTCTCTCTCTCTCTCTATCTCTATTTTATCTTTTTTTCTTTCTCTTTCTCTCTCTTCTCTTTTTCACCCTTCTTTTCTTTCTTTTTTTTTCTCTCTCTTTCCCTCTCTCTTTATATCACACTTATTTAAAAATATTGCAAGAGTGATATTTTATACTGAAAAATTTTCATTACTTTTTTTATAAGTTTTTATTAAAGGGGAAACGTTACTGGTTCCCAGAAAAGAAGGTTTGCGTCTCTCAAAGCTCGTTAGAACCTAAATCCAACTTTTAGTATAGTAAATAAACGAAATTAAATGTAATTAATTAAAAAAGTTGTTAAATATAAAAAAAATTATAATTATATTATAGAATCTAATTTTTAAAGTAAATGTAGATTTTTAATATAAAATTAAAAAATTAAAAATAAATATATAATATATATATATATATATATATATATATATATATATATATATATATATATATATATATATATATATATATATATATATATATATATATATACAGTATTAGAACTTTGCAAAGGAAATTAGTTAGGTTAGGTTAGGTTAGGTCTAGTTCAGGTTAGGTTTGGTTTAGGTAAATTACAAATTTTATGTTTACATATTGAAATATATATACTTGTTATTCTTCTGTACCACAAAATTGTGTATTAAAATAAATTTTAATATTTTATTATTTTAAAATTTTATTATTTTAAATTTTACATTTTATATATTAAAAAAGTTTAAAAACATACAACCCTAAAAGAAATGTACCCCTAAAATCTTTTTACACACACACACACACACACACACACTATATATATATATATATATATATATATATATATATATATATATATATATATATATATATATATATATATATATATATATATATATATATATATATACCAACAGTGACATAATTGTTAGAAGAGAGAGAGAGAGAGAGAGGTAAACAATAGATTTTGAACTAAATTTCCGACCTATAAACTTCTCAAAGGGCACCGTCTGCTACATCAGAAGATGGACACACCTTCATCATGACTTGACATTTTTTTCCTGAAAGAGGGATAGGATGGGGGGTGAGGGGGGGCGAAGGAGTAAGGGACTGTGAAAGCTAATTTAATTATTTTCTTTAAAGGTAACTAGGTATATATATATATATATATATATATATATATATATATATATATATATATATATATATATATATATATATATATATATATATATATATATATATATATATATATATATATATATATATATATATATATATATATATATATATATATATATATATATATATATATATATATATATATATATATATATATATATATATATATATATATATATATATATATATATATATATATATATATATATATATATATATATATATATATATATATATATATATATATATATATATATATATATATATATATATATATATATATATATATATATATATATATATATATATATATATATATATATATATATATATATATATATATATATATATATATATATATATATTGTTATTATGTTAAACATGTTAATTCTTCATAATTTATTTAATACCCAACCTATCCTGCACAAATCTAACCTGACCCAATCGAACATTTATTAAAAAAATAAATAAATAAATAAGATAAAATGAAAAAAATAAAAAACAAAAAATAAAATAAGGCTAGCATCAAACCCAGCATAACTTTGCGTATATTATAACTTATTCCTGCTCAATCTACGTTGCCCAAACTTAACCTATCCG
>SEYY01015964.1:100000-115000 GCA_009176605.1 Armadillidium nasatum | reverse complement strand
ATAAGATCTAAATGGTTTGTGGTTTTGTGATATATTAAATGATATAAGATTTTATTTTTGTTGTTTCTTATTTCAATGTTGTTGTTTTCGTTGTTGTTGTTGTTAGTTTTATTGTTGTTCTTTTTGTTGTTGTTGTTGTTGGTATTGTTAGTTTTGTTGTTGTTGTTAGTTGTTATTTGTTGTTGCTTTAGTTAGTTTTGTTGTTGTTGTTAGCTTTATTGTTGTTGTTAGCTTTATTGTTGTTGTTTTCGTTGTTGCTGTTGTTGCTAGTTTTGTTGTTGTTGTTTTTGCATCTGTTTGTTGTTGTTGTTGCTAGTTTTGTTGTTCTTTTTGTTGTTGGTTTTGTTGTTAGCTTTGGTGCTGTTGTCTCTGTTGTCAGCTTTGTTGTTGTTGTTATTGCTGTTGCTAGTTTTGGTATTGTCTTTAATGTTGTTGTTAATTTTGCTATCGTCCATGTTAATGTTTTTGTTTTCTTCTTCTTTTTTTCTTTATCTTTTTCTTCTTCTTTTTTATCATCTTCTTCTTCTTTTTCTTCTTCTCCTTCCTCTTCTTCCATTCTCATCTTACTTTTTTTTCTTGTTCTTTCTTTCTTATTTCACTTCTTCTTCTTCTTCAACTTTCTTTCTTTCTTTCTTATCTTACTTCTTCTTCTTCTTCTTCTTCTTTCTTTCTCATCTTACTTCTTCTTTCTTTTCTTCCTTCTTTCTTTCTTATTTCACGTCTTCTTCTTCTTCAACTTTCTTTCTATCTTTCTTATCTTACTTCTTCTTCTTCTTCTTTCTTTCTCATCTTACTTCTTCTTTCTTTCCTTCCTTCTTTCTTTCTTATTTTACTTCTTCTTCCATGCAATAGTTTTCATTATGCCTACAGAAAACTGTTAGATTTGCTATTAATCTTTGCTAAAGTCATTGTAATAATATATAATTATGTTATTAAGACTATATATTTTTACAAATTATATATCATTATTGTTACTTATTATATTATATAAATTTATCACAAAAAAATGAATATATAAAGTTAAATATATAAATATCGATATGAAAAGTTACACACCTGATAGTGGGAATAGTGTTTTCGAAACTTTAAGTCAAACAGTAAAGAAAAAATTGTACTTTTTTTTAAACAGACAGATAGGAAGAAAGGTGCTGTAAGAGAGTGAAAAGTTGACAAAATATCCTTGAAAGAGGTGAACAAAAGGATATAGAAGGACAAAAATAAAAAAATAAAAAAAATAAAAAAATAAAAAAATAATAAATAAGAAAAACTAACAAATTTTTTTTCTGAGAAAAATATTTAAAATAGAATAAAAATGAGTGAATGAGAAAAATAGGAACAGTGAAAGAGAGAGAGAGAGAGAGAGAGAGAGAGAGAGAGAGAGAGAGAGAGAGAGAGAGAGAGAGAGAGATAATGAAAGAGAAAAAGATAGATAGAGAGAGAGGGAGAGAGAGAGAGAGAAAGAGAAAAAAAAAAAAAAAAAAAAAAAAAAAAAAAAAAAAAAAAAAAAAAAAAAAAAAGATAATGAAAGAGAAAAAGATAGATAGATAGATAGATAGATAGAGAGAGAGAGAGAGAGAAAATAATAAACAGAAAAATGCCTATAATCTTTGACTGAAGTATAGAAGTACAGAAATAAGAATAATGTTGAGAGGGAAAAGAAGTCATAAACAGAGAGAGAGTCAAAAATTATCCTTTTACGAACAGAAAGGAACGATATGAGAATACGTTGAGAAAGGACAAAAACAGAAAGAATGGAAACTATCCTCCACAAGGAGTAAGAACAGATAGACACAGTGAGAGGAAGATATAAACAGAAACAAAGGAGCCAAAATATATCCTCCGGGCGATGAATCAAGTTCCCGAAATGATAGGTCAAAACCAGCTTATAAGTACAAACCCCTATAAACCCTTCCCCCACTAACCCTTTTTATCTCTGACCTTATATGCTCAGCGCTCCTTCAATAAACCCCTCTCCCCTCCATCTCGGGACCCCCTCCTCCTTCACTTTTTTTTAGTTCTTTCCATCCCCCATAATAACATCACCTTCCACACCCCCCCCCCTACTCCTCAGTTTGGTTCTTAGAAGAAAAGAAAAAATATGATAATGAATTCAGATCATACGGTTGAGCTACAACCCTCGTACTACGATCACATGATCAACACGTAGTAAACACACACGCACCCATATATATATATATATATATATATATATATATATATATATATATATATATATATATATATATATATATATATATATATATATATATATATATATATATATATATATATATATATATATATATATATATATATATATATATATATATATATATATATATATATATATATATATATATATATATATATATATATATATATATATATATATATATATATATATATATATATATATATATATATATATATATATATATATATATATATATATATATATATATATATATATATATATATATATATATATATATATATATATATATATATATATATATATATATATATATATATATATATATATATATATATATATATATATATATATATATATATAGTATACAAATTTTAAGGACATATATTACAACCAATTTTGTTACGATATGCCCATGTGACTTTTTGTCTTTATTTATTTATGTTATCCTATGTGTATAATTCTTGGTCATCCGTTCCAGATTATTCCTATGAAGGATATTATGAAATAATTTCTTGTTGGTGCTTTCCTATGACGTCTTGTTGGTTTTTCCCTATAAAGTATCCTACAATGGATCGTTTTTTTTTTTTGTCTTGTTTGTTTTTTATTCCCCCTCCCCCCCCTTAGCCTCTCGAGATGTTGCTGTTTTGATTGGTACAATCTATACATACGGTAATTTTTAAAAACCATTTTCGTGTACAAGATTAGATCTGTTCAATACATTGTCAGATCTATACGCTAATGTTGACCATATGTAGCATTTAGTAAGTCTTACCATACTATATATATAACGAAACATTTAATTTTTTTGATATTTTAAAAACTCCAAATATGTCCTCAATTTCTTTATAAATATAAAACGTATTCTTTATTTTATTTAATCTTTATCTTAAATTCATCCTTACATCTACTTAGGAACACACTTCCTTCTTCTAATTTCTCCACTTTCTATATATAGACACGTAAAACATATTTAAACACAGGACATCATCGCTTCATGTCTGCCTTTGATTTAACGATTCGTGGTCCGAATTGTTCATATCTGGTGGATTACTTATGATCCTCTAGCCTATATACACCACCAGAAGAACTGAAAAAAAATGTTCAAAAATAATTTGTTCACTTTTTTCACCAATTTAACATTACCTTAATTTTTACACTATAGTTTTTTCTTCATCATAATCATGGATTAAGAATTATTTAATAAATTTCCAAAGGCTTTCGTCTCTTTCGTTTCGGAACGCATCCAGTGAATATATGAAGACAAGAACATGTGAAAAATATAGAGAGTAAGAAATCACAAACATAAGAACATAAGAAAAATAGAGACAGTGATAAACCACAAACATAGGAATATAAGAAAAATAGAGACAGTAAGAAATCACAAACATAGTAACATAAGAAAAGTAGAGACAGTAAGAAACCCCAGATACAGTAACATTAGAAAAATAGAGACAGTGATAAACCACAAACATAAGAACTTAAGAAATATAGAGAGAAAAAAAAACACAAACAAAGAACATATGAAAAACAGAAACAGTTAGAAACCACAAACATAAGAACATATAAAAATAGAGACAGTAAGAAACCACAAACAGACGAACATAAAAATAGATACAGTAAGAAACCACAAACATAAGAACTTATGAAAAATAGAAATAGTAAGAAACCACAAATATAGGAATGTAAGAAAAATAGAGACAGTAAGAAACCACAAGAAAAGTAACATTAAAAAAATAGAGACACACAAACCACAAACATAAATAGAGACAGAAAGAAACCACAAACGTAGGAACATATGAAAAATAGAAAGAGTAAGAAACCACAAAAATAAGAACTTAAAAAAAATAGAAACGGTAAAAAACCACAAGCATAGGAACATAAAGAAAAATTGACAGTAAGAAGTCACAAGGTCCCATGAAGACTGTCAAGCAGTCATACTAAAGTGGATAATTTTTCAATTCAAATATACATGAAATATGCAAAATATTAACAAAGAGTAAACAATACATGAACTAAACATGCAATAGCAAACAACCACGCCAAAAGGGTAATTTGTCATTACTATCAATCAATCATCTATCTATCTATTTATTTATCTATTTATATATCCATTTATTGAAATTATTTTATCTATCTATGTAACATACCTATCTAAATTTTATATCTCTGATTTTTTAAATATATCTATCAATCTATCTATCCATATGTTTATCTATCCATTTGTCTATGTACCTAATTTTTTTTATCTATCTTTGTACGTACCTATCTAATTTTTATATCTATTTATCTATCTATATTTCTAACTCTCTCTTCCTTTCTTTTAGACCTCTATAGACGCTCTCTCGCATGCTACAAACCGCTGAAAGTCACGTGATTCCAAGTTGGTAAGTTTCTCGTTTCTCTCTCTCTCTCTCTCTCTCTCTCTCTCTCTCTCTCTCTCTCTCTCTCTCTCTCTCTCTCTCTCTCTCGGGATGTCGCGGAGTTTCTTCAATTTCTTCAGGCGATATTCTATGCTCCTCCATACTCCCTCCCCCTACGCCCCCTTCGAGTTGTGATGGGTTGAAAAATCCAACTTTGTTAATATTAGAGTTTTAGATTTGCCTCGGGTCTACAAAATCCAATTTAATGAGTTATAAAGGGTAAGTGAGAGTTATGCTATATATATATATATATATATATATATATATATATATATATATATATATATATATATATATATATATATATATATATATATATATATATATATATATATATATATATATATATAGAGAGAGAGAGAGAGAGAGAGAGAGAGATCATGAAAATCTATATATTAATAAAAATGATAATAATAATAATAATGATAATATAACAATAATAATAAGAATAATAATAATAATAATAATAATAAATAATAAAAAATAATACTTATATATATATATATATATATATATATATATATATATATATATATATATATATATATATATATATATATATATATATATATATATATATATATATATATATATATATATATAATTTATTTTTTTTTTTTTTTTTTTTTTTTTTTTTTTTTTTTTTTTTTTTTTTTTTTTTTTTTTTTATTAAATAAATTTAATTTATTTTTAAAATTTTTATATTAATATAATATTATAATTAATTAAGATATATATATATATATATATATATATATATATATATATATATATATATATATATATATATATATATATATATATATATATATATATATATATATATATATATATATATATATATATATATATGCTGGGGTCACATGGTACTCTGAAAAGGGGTCCCTGGGTAAAAAGATTGGTCCTGAAGTCTAAGGAAACCCCAGACTGATTCTATGGGGTCCCAGTATTGGCCTCAATCTCCCTTTATGATTTTTAATAATTGGGGGAGTTCCCCCCCCAGTGATATCAAAGTAGAAAGTTTTGAAAACTGTTTTACCACTGCAAAAATTGTCCTAACGAATCGTTGGGACAAGTGGCAAAAATGTCACAACAAATTTTTTCTTCAGTTATTTTCTTATTAAAAAATAAATCGGTGAAGCGACTTTCTTGTGCTTAACATGTCTTTTCTCGATTGAAAATTTTACGGTGACATTTTTGCCACTTGTCCCAACGATTCGTTAGGACAATTCTTTTTTTAGTGAGGAGAATAATTCAGTGTAAAAGTCCTCTGTAAACTGTCTAATGGCGACGCAGTTGTGAGTGGTTACAACTCCTGGTGCGGGTAAAATTTTAATTCGCCATATATATATATATATATATATATATATATATATATATATATATATATATATATATATATTAGGGATGGAGTGAAGTATCGGTATCGGTATCGGTATCGGCAAGTATCGGCATATTTTCCGATACCAGTATCGGTATCGGTATCGGTATCGGCCTTTTCAGTATCGGTATCGGTATCGGCAAAATTTTTGGATAAGAGTAAAGTATCGGTATCGGTATCGGTATCGGTAGTAGTATCGGCATATTTTCCGATACCGGTATCGGTATCGGTATCGGTATCGGTATCTGGTAATTTTTAGGTATCGGTATCGGTATCGGTATCGGTAAAAATTTTGGTATCGCTCCATCCCTAATATATATATATATATATATATATATATATATATATATATATATATATATATATATATATATATATATATATATATATATATATATATATATATATAAGGGTGGGATGATGTACGTGTGTGTGCGCATGCAGCATATCCCAGACAGGTGAATCACAAAAATCAATAATGAATAAACATTAATAGACAAACATCCCCCTCCCCCATCTTCCAGGGAGGGAGGATAAGGGGGGAAGAACCCCCCCTCATCTACGGTGTGGGAAATGCCGAAGGGGAAGGAGGAATTTCCTACGGTAGTGGTCAACAGGAGAGGAAGTAACAAAAAGGATCTTGGAATCACAGGATGAAGAGAAAGCAATGTCAGGTCTAAGGGGGGGCTGGGGTGAGGGGGCAGGGAACAGAAAGGTAATTTTTGGGGGTAATTGAATAGAATATTTAAAATTTTAATATTATTATTTTTCATTATATATTTATTATTATTATTATTATTATTATTATTATTATTATTATTATTATTATATTACTTTTATATTATTATTATTATTATTATTATTACTATTATTATTATTATTATTATTATTATTATTATTATATTTTTATTATTATTATTATTATTATTATTATTATTATCCATTTAGCTAATTTTGTAAACTTTCTACTGCTTATATTATTAATTCTCTCTCTCTCTCTCTCTCTCTCTCTCTCTCTATATATATATATATATATATATATATATATATATATATATATATATATATATATATATATATATATATATATATATATATATATATATATATATATATATATATATATATATATATATATATATATATATATAATACCTTTCTTCCTTTCGGAAGGTGCAATATGGTTCCGCTTCGGGAAAGAGAAGCTTCTTCCCTTCTGCAGGAAGCGCCCAAGGCCAAGTTCCGGTCAAAAGCCGGTCTAGGAATAGAGGAACTAGGTATTTAATTCCGGTAGGTCGCTGGTTATCTTTTTACCTATGGTAATATTCTCCCACACACATATATATATATATATATATATATATATATATATATATATATATATATATATATATATATATATATATATATATATATATATATATATATATATATATATATATATATATATATATATATATATATATATATAGGCATTATTCAAGATCATTATCCTCAAATATCGATATTTGTAAATATCGATATTTGGTTTGATATATCGGGATCGCCCCTATCTCTTTGGTCTGCCTACCTGTCAATAAGAAACAAGTCATTAGTTTTTTAAAATATGTCGTCGTTAATGGACGTAATAGAAATCATTTCGACAATATCATCATCACTCACGGTGTTCGATTTTTTTACATGCCTATACTTTTTAATTATCAACTTACCGTACATTAATCGATACTTCATAAAAAATCGATACTTAATAAAAAAAAATCGTTTGAAGATGAGGATACTGATCTTGAATAATACCATATATATATATATATATATATATATATATATATATATATATATATATATATATATATATATATATATATATATATATATATATATATATATATATATATATATATATATATATATATATATATATATATATATATATATATATATATATAAGCACGTGTAAACATTTTTTCGTGATTTCACACCCTTTGATTATAAAATTTGCTGGAAAAAAAGCATGGCGAATTTTCTGGAATTTCAAACAATTTTAATTTTTAACATTTTATTTCTCAGTCAATAGAGAAGTCTTATAAACAAATTTTTTCCTAATGTAATTAAAAATAATCCTATATTAAAGCTTTTACTAAAAACCGAAGCATTGATAATATATATTCATTAATAAACAACAATGCACTATAGTGGACAGTAGTATACCTGTAAAACTGATATCCTATTGTTGAAAATACTGAACTATGTTGGACAATGGCATTCATTGAATGAAAAGGTTAAAATCTTAAGAATGCTACAAATCAAACCTTTGGCTAGGCTATACCATAGAAAATATATTCATATATTAAGTGTGAACAGCAACCCATTAAAATACCTACGATGGCTGGCCACCAATAATGTTTTCTATTGTTCAAGTAAGAACTGTAAACATTGTGTTCTCTGTACTGTTCTACTCTTT
Organism: Armadillidium nasatum; assembly: GCA_009176605.1. Classification (NCBI taxonomy): domain Eukaryota; kingdom Metazoa; phylum Arthropoda; class Malacostraca; order Isopoda; family Armadillidiidae; genus Armadillidium; species Armadillidium nasatum. The sequence goes on along the minus strand of SEYY01015964.1, from coordinate 106,523 downwards.
ATCCTTTTCCATATACAATTAGGAACAAATTTACGAATATTTTCCATAATGGTTTGTTGTCCAGATATTCTTGGAGTAACCTCGTTAGCATTTCCTTCACGCTTTGCCAATATACAAAAGGGCGGAGACCTCAAAAAGCTCCTTGAGGTACTCCAGCTACTTAACCCTTTCCACTTTCGGTGTTGGAGGCCGAGGTCATCGCTACCAGAGTAACGATTCTCCCTCTCTCTCTCTCTCTCTCTCTCTCTCTCTCTCTCTCTCAATTTTGTGAATGGACAAAAAAACAAAAAATTGAATATATTATTTTAGTGTTTTACTTCATTTATCAAATAATCTTTTCATATTTATTTATCTCTATTTTCTTTTTGATTATTTTTGTTTATTATAATTTATTTTTTCTATTATTTACTTATTAATTCGATAATTTCTCTCCCACGATGTCTGTCTGTCTCTGTTCTTTCATTTTCTTTCTATCTCCCCCCTCCCTCCCGCTACCCCCTACCCCATTCTTTCTCTCTTCCCCTCTTTTTGGTACTTGATCAGGTAGTCAAAAATTCGAAAACTTTTGACCTGGCTTTGTATTTCCATCTGACCTTCTTGGAGGTCAGGTCACGGGTATTGAATGGCAAATTTGGAATCTTTTTACCTATATAATAGGGTATCATCTTTTATTTTCACAAATAATAATAGAATTAAACCACAAATAACAACAAGATATATATATATATATATATATATATATATATATATATATATATATATATATATATATATATATATATATATATATATATATATATATATATATATATATATATATATATATATATATATATATATATATATATATATATATATATATATTATTGCCCCAAAAAAAGTGTTGATGTACCAACCATAGTTTTTCTAGTATTTTTTTTTTTTTTTTTTTTTTTTTTTTTTTTTTTTAAAAAAAAAATAATAATAATAATAATAATTTGTCTTTGATTGTGAATTTCTTTTAAAAGGAACCCACATCCTTATAGGACAACCCTTGATCTTGTACTCTCTCAAGGACTTCCTTCCTATGGGTAGTTATACCTTCTCGAGTGCCCTCAGGATCCTAATTTAATCCTTCAAAAGATTCAGAACGACGCCTTCTTCAGATGTAGAGAGGACCTTCTTCTTCTTCTTCTTTCTCTTTTTTTTCATCTTACTTCTTTTACTTTTTCTTTTTCTTTTTCTTCTTCTACTTCTTCTTTTTCTTCTTCTTTCTCATCTTACTTCTTCTACTTCTTTTTCTTATTCTTTTACTTCTTTTTCTTCTTCTACTTGTCTTTCTCATCTCGCTTCTTCTTTATCATCTTACTTCTACTTCTTTTTTTCTTCTTTCTCATCTTACTTCTTCTTTCTCATCTTACTTCTTCTTCTTCTTCTTTTTTCTCATTTTACTTCTTCTTCTTCTCTAAAAGAAAACTCCATTTAGGTTATATTTATCTACTCATATTAGGGTATCCAAAAGTGTCCTTTTGCATCTCTATGTATTTAACAGCATTACAGCATATATATCTTTCTATCTAGGTATATAGATCTAAAAATAATGCAATCAACTTTATATATGGCTCTATATAGACCTATGTATCTAAAAGTCATGTATCTATTTTTTATTTTTGTCTTCATATATGTTTATGTATTTAAAATACACGTATTTAATAATAATCTTTATGTACATATCTCATCGTCTTCTCTTAAATTGTAAATATGTATCAAAATAGACGTATGTATTTAAAAGTAATGTATTAAACTTAATATATCTTTAAAGAGACCTAAATCGTCTTGAATTTAAGTGTACATAACCTGTATCTATATCTCTCTATAGGCCTATGTATTTAAAAAAATCAAATATTTAACTTCAAATATCTTTATATATAGGATTATGTATCTAATGACCATGTATTTAACTGTATACATATCTCTATACAGACTTATATATTCAAAACGTAATACATTTAATTATATACTATCTTTACATAGGCTTACGTATCTAATTATGATGTATTTAAATGTATCTCTGTATCTTTATAAGCCTATTTATTTGAAAGTTGTGTATTTATCTTTATATCAGTCATTTAAATCAGACTATGTAGCTAATCAGCATGAAGTCAATTATATATATATATATATATATATATATATATATATATATATATATATATATATATATATATATATATATATATATATATATATATATATATATATATATATATATATATATATATATATTTCTAAATGCATTTTGTAATATTTAATTGTAGCTGTATTTAACTGTATTTAGTTATTTTTCTCTATTTTGAAATACGTTTCTAAACAAATATATGATGTATGTATGTATGTATGTATGTATGCAATTGTGCATCTTCATGTATTTAACTGTATATAGCGTGTCTTCTGTATGTATCTAAACATATTTGTTTGTCTATTTGTATATTTACAGGTATTTAACTGTATACCTTTATATGCGTGTAAGTATCTAATATTTCGGTAATATTTTCATTTATAAGGCGTATCTGTCTATATTTACTTTTATCTAACCAACCAACCAACAAACCAGCTAGCCAACCAACTAACCGACCAACCAACCAATCAACCAGCATAGCCAACCAACTATCCAACCAACTAACTAACTAACTAATTAACTAACTATAACTAACTCTCTCTCTCTCTTCTCTCTCTCTCTATATATATATATATATATATATATATATATATATATATATATATATATATATATATATATATATATATATATATATATATATATATATATATATATATATATATATATATATATATTATGACATTACATTTTGTTTAACATGTTTTTGACATGTTGTAAATGACATGATGTCATTTATAGAGAAGAAAACTTGACTCGAAGCAGATCCTTTGATGGGAATCATATGGGGAGAGGGGACAGAATAGGGGGTGGGTCAGATTTAGGAGGGGGAGGGGGAGATGGAGGGGGGAAGATGGTTACAAAATTTCCCATTATTATTTTTATTTTTGAACATGCATATTATTATTATTATTATTATTATTATTAGTATTATTATTAATAATTATTATTGTTAGTATTATTAAAATTATTATTCTTGTCATTTTTATTATTTTTATTTTATTTTGTTTCGATTTTAACTTATTATTATTATTTTTATTAAACATTATTATTATTATTATTATTATTATTATTATTATTATTGTTATTATTATTATTATTATTATTATTATTATTATTATTATTATTATTATTATTACTAAAGACGTATTGTTTATAAAAATAAATAAATAAAAAAAACTCATATTTTATTTTAAAAATTATTTTTTATATATATATATATATATATATATATATATATATATATATATATATATATATATATATATATATATATATATATATATATATATATATATATATATATATATATATATATATATATATATATATATACTGCATTTTTTCAATCTTAAGACCCCGTAAAGACTTTGACGTTGTTTACAAACAAATTTACATGTTTTTATTTTGTGGTGCGACTGACATGCATTTGTTTTAGTTTTTTTGGCAGCAAATTAATGATTGTTTTGTCTTAACAATATTTTCCTACAATATGGATGGGGCAGAGTGTCTTTTTACATGAGATATAATTAATTTCTTTGCGTGTTTTCATGTCATATATATATATATATATATATATATATATATATATATATATATATATATATATATATATATATATATATATATATATATATATATATATATATATATATATATATATCAGTGGTGGTTGGAATATTAAGAATGGACGTGCTCTTATATACCAAAAGAATGCAAAAAATTTTATATATCAGAAAAGCCTTTGAGAGAGAGAGAGAGAGAGAGAGAGAGAGAGAAGAGAGAGAGAGAGAGAGAGAGAGAGAGAGAGAGAGAGAGAGAGAGAAAGAAAAAAAAAAAAAAAAAAAAAAAAAAAAAAAAAAAAAAATTTTTATTAAAAAAAAAATAAAATAAAAATATTCTTTTTTGAAATCTATTAACCATTTTTTTTTTTTTTTTTTTTTTTTAAGGTTTTCATTTTAATTGTTTTGAGATTTTTGAATTTTTTAACAATTACAGACTAAATATATAATATATATATATATATATATATATATATATATATATTATATATATATATATATATATATATATATATATATATATATATATATATATATATATATATATATATATTATATATATATATATATATATATATATATATATATATATATATATATATATATATATATATATATATATATATATATATATATATATATATATATATATATATATATATATATATATATATATATATATATATATATATATATATATATATATTAGTGATATAAGCATCCACATCCGCATATTCATCAAAATTAACATCCTCATTCGCATCCACACTTGCGAAAATTCTACATCCGCATTCGCATCCGCACTTGACGAAAATTTTACATCTACATTCGCAACCGCAAATGAAAATCCTATATCCTATATTATTTATTAAATTTTGCCTCTTTTTTTAAAAAAAGGAAAATTAAATATTTAATTTCGTTTTTGTTTTTTTTTTTTTTTTTTTTTTTTTTTTTTTTTTTTTTTAAATTTTAAAATAGTCTCAATTTCGAAATTGATAATATTTAAATTTTTTAACGAAAAGGAACATAAAATTTTTAATGAGTTAAAATTTTTAATGAGATAATCATTTTTAATGAGTTAAAAATTTTTAATGAATTAAAATTTTTCATGAGTTAAAATTTTTAGTGAGTTAAAAAATTTTAATGTAAAAAAAATTTTAATGAGTTTCAAATTTTAATAAGTCTCTGCCTCTCTCTCGCTTTCTTTATTTCTCTTTTTTCCCTGATTTCTAATCCTTTTCTATCTTCATTCTCTCTCTATTTATTTCTTTTTCTTTTTCTTTCTCTTTATTATCTCTATCTCTCTCTCTGATTCTCAATCTTTTTCTATATTTTTCTCTCACACTCTCTTTAATGGGCTCTTTCATCTTATTTTTCTCTTTCTCCTTCCTCTCTCTCTCCCTCTCTTTCTCTCTCTCCTCTCTTTCTCTCTCTCTGCATATTTCCCTTTCTTTTTTATTTGTTTATTTAGCTACAGAAAACCCTGTAGAAGCAGCGTTATACTAAAATTACACCGAACGGATGCGGGTTCCTTTCTCTCGCATTTAAAAACCGCAGAAGGAAGGCGCTGCGAATCGAACACGCGTCCGTAGTCGTCACAGGAAGACCTTCTTCTCTTGTCAGACGAACAATGATCTTTCTATTGTTCTCTGAAGCAGGTCAAGTCTTTGAGAGCTTGAAAGCAGGCCGCTAGTCACCTGGTTAGTTTTAAACTTTTTCTACTTTCACCTTCATATATATATATATATATATATATATATATATATATATATATATATATATATATATATATATATATATATATATATATATATATATATATATATATATATATATATATTTGTCTGTAACTGTCTTTCTCTTTTACGTGATTTGTCCGTTGCTTATAATTTACATCTTTTTCTTTTCAGATGTTTGTCCTTTTTCTGTTCATTACTTGTCCGATGTTTGTCCTTTACCTGTCTTTTCCTTCTCCGATGTTTGTCCTTTTCCTGTTCATTACTTGTCAGTTGTCCTTAACGAAATGGTGTTAAATTTTCTCATCCTTTCTGGAACTGGAAATATAGGCAAGTGTGAATAACATCATTTGAGCATGCCCTGAGCTTTTCTTGATCTTCCCTAGAGCATCGAGTGATCTTTCCCTCAGTGAGCATGACCTGACCGTTCCCTATCAATCAATACTGAATATTGATTGACCGTCCCTTTATTGTTACTTAACTGTTCTTTTGACGGCCCACCGGACGTTGTTTGAACTTTTACTGGATATTGCTTGACCGTCCACTGAGCGTCACTTGACCGTCTAAAAACCATCCACTTAATTTTCCTTATATATATATATATATATATATATATATATATATATATATATTATATATATATATATATATATATATATATATATATATATATATATATATATATATATTATTTAAAAAATAAAAATGAATTTATAAATTACAAGTTTATTTTAATTAAAATTTAAAGGTAACAATTTATTTTACATATATATAAATAATATATTCAATACTTGTTATGTATTTTAATTTACGATTATTATTATTATTATTATTATTTCATTACTAAAATTTTTCAATTTTCATATTAGAGGAGCATCAGCGAAACTAACAATAAATTATTCTATAGTAATAGCAGTATTAGTAGGAGTAATACCAATTGTATTATTATTATTATTATTATTTTTACTTTCATTATTATTTTTTTACTTTCATCATTTTATTATTATTATTATTATTAGTAGTAGTAGTAGTAAAAATATCAGTAACGATGGTCGTAAAATATTTCT
>SEYY01015964.1:92500-95000 GCA_009176605.1 Armadillidium nasatum | reverse complement strand
TTCTATTATTTCTTCTTCTTCCTTCTCCTCCTTTTCTTCTTCTTCCTAATCCTCCTCCTCCCTCCTCCTCTTCTTTCTTCTTCCTTCCTCCTCCTCCTCCTCCTATTCGTCTTCTTCCTCCTCCACCTCCTGCTTTTCTTCTTCCTTCCTCATCCTCTTCTTCTTTTTATTCCTCCTCCTACTTTTCTTCTTCTTCCTAATCCTCCTCCTCTTCTTTCTTCTTCCTAATCCTCTTCCTCATACTCTTCTTCTTCTTTCTCTTGCTCCTGTTTTTCCTCTTCTTAATAATTCTCCTCCTCTTCTTTCTTCTTCTTCTTCTTTTGTTGCTGAATTTAAAACTGTGAAATTAATTATTTGTAAATATTTTTTTTTTTTACAATAAAGAGAAATGGGTAAATAAATATTAATAATTAAAATAATAATTAAAAATTAATAATTTAAAAAAAATTATTTTTATTATTAATTTTAATTTATTTAGTTAGAAACTCTACAGGTGGACATATCTTGAAAAAGGGAATGGGGGAGGGAGGGTTGACCATTTTTGTACAAATATTATTATTATTATTATTATTATTATTATTATTATTATTATTATTATTAATTCAGTAATATCAATGAGATCGTTCATATTATCTGCAGTTTTTTTTATCATGTGCATACATTAAAATAATAATAATAATAATAATAATAATAATAATAATAATAATAATAATAAAAATAATAAAAAAATAATAATAATAATAATAATAATAATAATAATAATAATAATAATAATAATAATTAAAATTAATAAATATAAAATAAATAAATAATATATATATATATATATATATATATATATATATATATATATATATATATATATATATATATATATATATATATATATATATATATATATATATATATATATATATATATATATATATATATATGTTTGTTTTAAAAATTGACGAATATTTATATTAAATTTTTAATTTGGAATTAATTTTTAAAAAATTTTTTTATTAAATTTTTAAATTGGTACCCCGGAAATGCGGTGGTACCAGAAATCTTAAGACTATTAAACAGGACTGACAGTTTTCAATTCTTTTATTATTCTAATTAAAAACCGTTAAGCAAGGCTACCAACTTTTCTGAATTTTACGAAAAAACCGTTTATCAGAGTCTATGACCTTTCTTGATTTAATGTAAGACTTAAGAAGAGCTACCAACGTTTCTTAATTTTACGAAGAGGCATTTAGCAGGCCTGCCAACTTTTGTTAATTTAATTTAAAATTGTTAAAAAGGTGTACCAACTTTTCTTAATTGAACGAAAGGTAGTTTAGCAGGCTTGCCAACTTTTGTTAATTTAATTATAAAATTGTTAAAAAGGTGTACCAACTTTTCTTAATTTTACGAAGAGTCATTAAGCAGGGCTGCCAACTTTTGTTAACTTAATATAAAATTGTTAAAAAGGTGTACCAACTTTCTTTAATTTAACGAAAGGTCGTTTAGCAGGGCTGCCAACCTTTGTTAATTTAATATAAAATTGTTAAAAAGGTGTACCAACTTTCCTTAATTTAACGAAAGGTCGTTTAGCAGAGCTGCCAACTTTTGTGAATTTAATATAAAATTGTTAAAAAGGTGTACCAACTTTTCTTAATTTAACGAAAGATCGTTTAGCAGAGCTGCCAGCTTTTGTTAATTTGTAAAATTATCAAAAAGGCGTACCAACTTTTCTTAATTTAACGAAAGGTCATTTAGCAGGGCTGCCAACTTTTCTTAACGTATTTCCCGTTTAAATGCCATTAGATAAATGTTTTCCACCCTGTCCAAGATTGAAGACACTAATGTTGGACATCCTGTGAGCTATTAATCCGTGTCGTAATTATGAGGATATACCTTTTGAAACACCTGGATGGGGCACGTGCAAAAACGAAAATTTAACAAATACCGCCCAAACAGTGGGTATTCCAACCATAAAAATTGGGCACACACCTTTGCCCGGAAATATATACACTTTGTAGGCCTCTGTGTCCAAAAAATAAAAAATAAATTTTTTTTTTTCTTTTCTATAAAATTTTTTTTAAAATTTTTTACGAGGATTTAATAATAATAATAATAATAATAATAATAATAATAAATATTAATATAACAATAATAATAATAATAATAATAATAATAATAATAATAATAATAATAATAATAAAGACGTTGATGAATTTTAAAATAAATAGATAATTAATAATTAATACGTAGATAATTAAATAGATAGAAAATCATATGGGCGTAGAGGCTAAACATTTGGGAATGTCTTCCAAGATTTGATTTTGGAACGATGCGAATAAAACATAACAGAGAGAGAGAGAGAGAGAGAGAGAGAGAGAGAGAGAGAGAGAGAGAGAGAGAGAGAGAGAGAGAGAGAGAGAGAGATGAAGGCAAAGGGCAAATAGATAAATATGCAGATAAATTAGAAACTGAAATTTAATTTTTATTTATTATCGAAATTCAGAGTTCT
>SEYY01015964.1:87500-90000 GCA_009176605.1 Armadillidium nasatum | reverse complement strand
ATGCTACTATTTCTATTATTATTACTATTACTACCACTACTACAACTACTACTACTAATATTATTAATAATAATAATAATAATAATATAATAATAATAATAATAATAATAATAATAATAATTTAGTCTTAAATTTTCATATATAATAATTTATTATTATTATTATTATTATTACTATTTTTAATATTATCATTATTATTATTATTATTATTATTATTATTATTATTATTATTATTGTTATCTTCATCATTATTCTTATTATCTCTATCTTATCATTTTGTTATTATTACAACTACTTAACTTTCATCAAAAAAAATTTTAATTTATTATATTTATCTTTTTTTTATTTTTATTTTTTTGACTTGTTAAAAAAAAAAAAAAAAAAAAAGCGGCAAACGTTTGTGGTGCAAATTTTTATATTATTAATATTAATAGCAACAATTTTTATCATTTTACATGTTAATTGAAAATTTGAATAGTCATCCTGTAGGCTCTAAACTTATGTATGAATACATTTATTTTATCTAGAGATTATATATATATATATATATATATATATATATATATATATATATATATATATTATATATATATATATATATATATATATATATATATATAGTGGTACCTCGGTATACGTCCCTCATCTGTTCCAGATATTCGGACTTATACCAAACAGGACGTATACCAAACGAATTTTTACTAAAAGAAATAAAGGAAAAATGATTAATTTGTTCCCATAAAAATTCTATTGTTATTTGCATATTATACATTAATGGGGTTGTATAAAATAATTTAAACATTGCTTAATACTAAAATACATAAATACAAAATCAGATGAAATAAATGAAAATTTAACCTCACTTTACATTGCTGAGAAGAGTCGAGTGCCTACTAGGATGATGATGTTGAGAATGGAGGAAGAGAAGATGTTACTGTTTGGAAAGAGATTCCCTTTTCAATAAGGCTTCAGGCATCTGAAACTCAGGTATTTTTTTTCTTTTATGTCTCTTTTTCCTACTTGGACCTGGTTGAGGCTCGTCAGGTTGGACTTTTATTAAAAATCTGCCCAAAAACAACTTTGTTTCTGCCTTCTCATAAAGATTACTAAAATCTGTCCTAAGAACTTTGCTTCTGCCTTCTCAGGATTACTAAAATCTGTCCAAAGAACTTTCCTTCCCCTCAGGAAATTTTGAAAATGTGACATTGTCTGGTTATTAGAGAGAAGGCTACTATGGTTTGTTTGAGCTTTTTTGGGATCGTACTTATAGGAACATAGGAACATAGGAAAATAGAGACAGTTAGAAGCCACAAGGGCCTATCGAGACTGTCCCAGTCCAAACAAATAATATACTTCTCTGTAAAGTTTTTTGATATCTATCCATAGTCCACTGAATGGTAGCAATAGGCGTACTAATAATCGTGGACATCGTGGATTTTGTATCGAGTCATGACTTATTTTGATTCGTATTCCAAACAAAGGTCGTATACCAAACAAAATTTTTTTTGCTTCCAAACAGGACGAATACCAAGTTGGATTTATTTAAATGCGGACGTATACCGAGTTACACACTATATATATATATATATATATATATATATATATATATATATATATATATATATATATATATATATATATATATATATATATATATATATATATATATATATATATATATATATATATATATATATATATATATAATATTAAAAAATAATACATTAATGTATATTGTAATACTTTTATATATTAAAAATTATATTTATAGTAAATTACAGTATATTATTTGGAGTTTTTTGAACTTCCTTTACGATTACTAATAATAATTGTAAGGAAATTGTTAGAATTTGGATTCTATGAGAAGAATTTGGCTTGAGTGCGTAAATAAATAAAAGGGTTCACTGTAGTTCACTTAATGAGCTTCACAGTTATTTTAGTATATATATATATATATATATATATATATATATATATATATATATATATATATATATATATATATATATATATATATATATATATATATATATATATATATATATATATATATATATATATATATATATATATATATATATATATATATATATATATATATATATATATATATATATATATATATATATATATATATTGAAAAGGTAGAGTCTAGGGCTTTTCGTCTTATCAACTCTCCTGCTCTCACTAATTCTTTCCGGTCTCTTTCTGTCTGTCGAATTCTTGCATCACTCTCTCTAAACTATCGCTATTACAATCGACACTGTTCTTCTGAGCTCTCCCGATCGCATACCTCCTCCACTGAGAAGGGTTCGTGCGACACATCTTTTTACATAGTCTCATCCTTTCTCTGTCCAACTCTCTAACCCCAGACTTAACCACTAAGCTCATTCTTTTATGTTCTCTACTGATGAAATCTGGAACACATCCACTTCATCTATTTTCCCAGATTCTTATGATTAATACACCTTCAAACGCCGTGTGTCGGAACAGGTCGGCC
>SEYY01015964.1:77500-82500 GCA_009176605.1 Armadillidium nasatum | reverse complement strand
TATTTCACCGACCACAACTTGGGCGTAGCGTCAACATGGACCAGGTTCTATCCTGAATATAAACCGCAGTGCAAATTTTATAATTTTGATAACCACTATGATAAACCGTGGAATCTTTATTTATAAATTTTCATAACTGCTAATGATGTTATAATTTCGAGGAATCGAACCCGGGTCCAAAAGATGGAAGTCCGTTGTGTTGACCACTACTCCACCGATGGTTCAAAATGAAATAATCCAGAACTTCTACTGACATATCTCGCTTAGTGAAAAGTCCCTTCAATATTTCACCGACCACAACTTGGGCGTAGCGTCAACATGGATCAGGTTCTATCCTGAAGTATAAATCCCAGTGCAAATGTTATAATATTATGAAGGGACTTTTCACTAGGCGATATGTCAGTAGAAGTTCTGGATTATTTCATTTTGAACCATCGGTGGAGTAGTGGTCAACACAACGGACTTCCATCTTTTGGACCCGGGTTCGATTTCGAAATTATAACATCATTAGCAGTTATGAAAATTATAAATAAAGATTCCACGGTTTATCAAGTGGTTATCAAAATTATAAAATTTGCACTGCGGTTTATATTCAGGATAGAACCTGGTCCATTTTGACGCTACGCCCAAGTTGTGTGTCGGTGAAATATTGAAGGGACTTTTCACTAGGCGAGATATGTCAGTAGAAGTTCTGGATTATTTCTTTTGAACCATCGGTGGAGTAGTGGTCAACACAACGGACTTCCATCTTTTGGACCCGGGTTCGATTCCTCGAAATATAAACATCATTAGCAGTTATATGAAAATTATAAATAAGATTCCACGGTTTATCATAGTGGTTATCAAAATTATAAAATTTGCACTGCGGTTTATATTCAGGATAGAACCTGGTCCATGTTGACGCTACGCCCAAGTTGTGGTCGGTGAAATATTGAAGGGACTTTTCACTAGGCGATATGTCAGTAGAAGTTCTGGATTATTTCATTTTGAACCATCGGTGGAGTAGTGGTCAACACAACGGACTTCCATCTTTTGGACCCGGGTTCGATTCCTCGAAATTATAACATCATTAGCAGTTATAAAATTATAAATAAAGATTCCACGGTTTATATAGTGGTTATCAAAATTATAAAATTTGCACTGCGGTTTATATTCAGGATAGAACCTGGTCCATGTTGACGCTACGCCCAAGTTGTGGTCGGTGAAATATTGAAGGGACTTTTCACTAGGCGATATAGTAGAAGTTCTGGATTATTTCATTTTGAACCATCAGTGGAGTAGTGGTCAACACAACGGACTTCCATCTTTTGGACCCGGGTTCGATTCCTCGAAATTATAACATCATTAGCAGTTATGAAAATTATATATATATATATATATATATATATATATATATATATATATATATATATATATATATATATATATATAATATATATATATATATATATATATAGTTCCATTTTCCCTCTGTTAGTTTAAACAAACTGAAATAAATAAATAAATAAATAAATAATAAATAAATAAATAAATAAAACAATAAAAAAAAGCGTCAGCAGTAATTTATTTATTTATTTTTTTTTTTTTGAGAAAATTGCTTCACAATGGGATTTGATTCTTGGGACTTTGGAATTTGGGATTTAAAAAAATAAAAAAAATAAAAAAAATAAAAATAAAAAATAAAAAAAAGTATAAGACTTTTACACCTAATTTTTATTTTTGTTTATTTTTATTTTTTTTTATTTACTTGTACTAAATTTGAAGATAAAATACCTCTCATAAATCTCGCTAGTTACAATCTCCAAACCCCTTTCCCCACCCCTACTTATTTTGGGAATTTTAGGCTTTCTTCTATTAATTTTAAAAACTTTAATTAATTAATTATAATTAATTATAATACGAAGATTTTTCATTGTATGCTCTTGTTCTAAAGGAAAAAACAAAAACATAAGCACCTAACCTAATCTAACCTAAAATCAATCTAACCTAATCTAACCTAACCTAACCTAAAGTCAATCAAATATAACCTAACCTAAAATCAATTTAAAACGTACTAAATTAAGAATAAACTATACCAAAATAACTAAAAAATCAAACAGTCCCATCAAACAGAAAAAGACCGTATATATATAATATATATATATATATATATATATATATATATATATATATATATATATATATATATATATATATAATAATATATATATATATTATATATATATATATATATATCCTATATTATATATTATATATATAATATAATATAATATATATATATATATATATATATATATATATAATATATATATTATATAAGTACTTAAAATGAGTAGTTGAATGTATGAAAAAAAGATTTACTGTTTACTAAATGCAATGAAATAATTGCATAGTGAAGCAAAAACAAAGCTATAGTTTAAGAACAGTAGTTAAGTGTGAAGAGAAGCTGATATATATATATATATATATATATATATATATATATATATATATAATATATATATATATAATATATATATATATAAATATTATAATATGTAATGCTCTTGTTCTAAAGGAAAAAACAAAAACATAAGCACCTAACCTAATCTAACCTAAATCAACCTAACCTAATCTAACCTAACCTAAAAACCTAACCTAAAATCAATTTAAAACGTACTAAATTAAGAATAAACTATACCAAAATAACTAAAAAATCAAACAGTCCCATCAAACAGAAAAAGACCGTATATATATATATATATATATATATATATATATATATATATATATATATATATATATATATATATATAATATATATATATATATATATATATATATATATATATATATATATATATATATATATATATAAGTACCTTAAAATGAAGTAGTTGAATGTATGAAAAAAGATTCACTGTTTACTAAATGCAATGAAATAATTGCATAGTGAAGCAAAAAACAAAGCTATAGTTTGAGAACAGTAGTTGAGTGTGAGAGAAGAAGCTGATATATATATATATATATATATATATATATATATATATATATATATATATATATATATATATATATATATATATATATATATATATATATATATATATATATATATATTTATAAATTTTTTTTTTTTTTTTAATTTTAAATTATTATTTTATTTATTATTATTATTATTATTATTATTATTCCAACAGGTTGCACTACTCAGGTGTAATGGAAAGAACGTCCCAACGATTTTTGGAAGAAACGCTACCAGAAGGCAAAGGCCTGGGGGGGTCGAGTGTGGGAGGGGGGGGGAGGGTGTTTCGTTTGCAATATGGCTAAAGGAGGGGGGGGAAATTTAGTTCTCAATTGTGACCAAGAAGGAAAATTTTTCGCTAATTTAGCGTTATATATATATATATATATATATATATATATATATATATATATATATATATATATATATATATATATATATATATATATATATATATATATATATATATATATATATATATATATATATATATTAGTACGGAGCATGTGGAGTCAGTGTTGAGGCTGGAGCCGGAGTGAATGTTATGGATTGAATTACGCCTTATTCGTTCGCACTATAGAAATTTAGGGTTTATATGTGTGCTTACTTAATACAAATGCATGGCACACGAACATGCGTGTACTGAGGGCGGAGCTTCCTTTTTTTGTCAGACCCGTGAGTGGTGAATAACGATTAAACGTTAAAAACTTATCATATATATATATATATATATATATATATATATATATATATATATATATATATATATATATATATATATATATATATATATATATATATATATATATATATATATCCTTAATAAATCTGTAGATATTGAACTACAGTGTAACACCCTTTATTTTTTGGTCTCGCAAGATGGAAAAAAGTACTTCAGATAGCGAACACTTTAACCCATTGCAAAAATTGTCCTTACGAATCGTTGGGACAAATAGCAAAAATGTCCCAACAAATGTTTCATTTATTTTCTTAATAGAAAATAAATCGGTGAAGCGACTTTCTTGTGCTTAGCATGTCTTTTTTTACATTAAAAATTTTACAGTAACATTTTTGCCACTTGTCCCAACGATTCGTTATGACAATTTTTGAATTATATATATATATATATATATATATATATATATATATATATATATATATATATATATATATATATATATATATATATATATATATATATATATATATATATATATATATATATATATATATATATTCAAAATTAAGTTCGAATTACGGTTGATATTAAAAATAAACGCTCAAGTAACGATCAACCAATGGTCAAGTACACCTGCGAGACAGTTATGTTAATAATAATAATAATAATAATAATAATAATAATAATAATAATAATAATAATAATAATAATAATAATAATAATAATGTAAAGAAATAGTTTTACCGTGTAAGTGTCATCTTCCAAATCAATTATTTTTACCAACTTAATTTTATATTTGTTACTACTACTACTATTGCTATTACCACTACTAGTAGTACTACTACTATTTCTACTGACAACAATTCCTTCGCAATTTGATTTAGGGACCACTCCCCGAATACCTTTCTTTCGTAGTAACTATTTTGCAATTTCAAAATTTATTCCGGATTCCCCCCCCCACCTCAAAGACACACACACACACACATACAAACACATACAAACACACACACACACACATACACACACACACATATATACATATATATATATATATATATATATATATATATATATATATATATATATATATATATATATATATATATATATATATATATATATATATATATATATATATATATATATATATATATATATAAACAAAGTGCGTATTACTAAAAATGCGTACAACGACCTCATAGAGTCTCCGCCCATCGAAGAAACTCAAACTCAGGGCGACTTTTGCTCAAGTTCAAAGCCCTGTTGATGTACGCGCGCGAGCGCACACAAACACACAAACATATATATATATATATA
>SEYY01015964.1:72500-75000 GCA_009176605.1 Armadillidium nasatum | reverse complement strand
TTGTATAGTTAAACGTAATTTTGTTTCCTGAAAATTAATATTTAGGTTAATTAAAATTGTCCAAATACACAATTGTTTACGAGGATCCTTATCAAAAATAGCGCCATCAAGCGGTCTTTTATGAAAGTTATGGGAGCTATTTGAAATAAAAATGTAAACAAAACACTGGAAAAAAAAAATAACCATGAAAAAACTTTCGATATCTCCTAATTTGATATTTATAACACATAAAAATAAATGTTCCTGCCTAACCGGACCTAACCTAACAGCGTAATCTAACCTATCTTGACCTAACCCAACCCAAAAATAACTTATCCTAACAACCTAACTAGAGCTAACCTAACCTAAAATAAAATAAAATAACCTAACCTAACCTAACCTAACTTCAAATATTAATATCTCAGAAATAAAATTTATATTTTCGCAATCAGCAATTAAAATAGCATTTACGCAAATTTTATTACATTTTTGAACAGTCCACTAAATGCAAATGATTCTATAATTCTAAATTTATCTTTTAAATATTTTAAATATTTTTTTCTCCATTTTAATCATCAAAAGTTATCTATTTCAACCTTTTAAACAGATTTTTCAGCCTTTGTTTTCCGTCTCTTGCAAGAAAAAAAATAGGCCTTACTCCATCGTGAAATAAAAATAGGCCTCACTACATCTTGATATAAAAATAGGCCTTACTCCATCTTGAAATAAAAATAGGCCTTACGCCATCGTGAAATAATAATAGGCCTTATTCCATCTTTAAATAAAAATAGGCCTTACTCCATATTGAAATAAAATCAGGCCTTACTCCATCGTGAAATAAAAATAGGCCTCACTTCATCTTGAAATAAAAATAGGCCTTACTCCATCTTGAAATAAAAATAGGCCTTACTCCATCGCGAAATAAAAATAGGCCTCACTACATCTTGAAATAAAATTAGGCCTTACTTCATCTTGAAATTAAATAGTTTATCATATTTTTAAAATCTCTATATCATGGGCCCTTCGATTTCTTTTTCTGTTTCTTATAAGTTCTTAGTTCTTCTAGTAACATGGTTGCATATTTTACCAGTACCTCCTTATAAATCTTAGATGATTCGGTACCGGAAAAAAATTTTGAGGCACTTTGAGATAGATGTTATTCTAGAATCTCTTTACAACCCTCGCGAATGGTAGCGAGAGATTTTAAACTGGTATTTTTGATATAGTTTTTGTATTCCCAAAGTGTTTCGAAGAATATTCTAGACAGAACAAAAATTTCGCATTTTAATACCAAGCTAGTATCGCCTTCTCTTTCAAGCATATTTTGTAAACTTGGAAGAAACGACTTTTCTTTACGTTAAATCATAAGATACTATTTATCATAATACGTAAGAATTATCATAGGTTCCAAGGCTCTGAATGCCACATTGTACGTAGAAGTAAAACCAGGTTTTGAATCCATATAGTCTTTGATGGCTTTACAATTATCATCGAGCAGATCATACAAAGAAAATTAGCCTCCGACTTCCGTCTAAATTTTAACTGAATATCGAGTTTGATAAGATCCGTTCTTGAAAATGGCGGATATCCATCGAGAATAAATATCCACTAATAATGAAATAAGTTTATCAATATTATTCATTCTTTTTAACACAGCTGTCAAGAAACTCCATCCAAAATCGTCTTCACAAACCAACAAATATTTATAAAGGATTTGTGACATGAACAACAACTTTTATTCTCCTTTTTCTTTTAAGAAATACTCCAAAAATTCTTCAGCAGATTCCCAAAACGTTGAAAATACTTAAGCTGTTTCAGGACACTGAATCAAGAAAGACAGAATCAGTGTTACTTATTTCAATAGTTTTTCACTCATTACATTAAATTTTTACTTCAAAAACTCAGTCAGAGTTGCCACACAACTGAAGATAACTTAATTACTCAATTTGCTACTATGTCGAATAAGATCGATTAAAAGTGCATTTAGTCCTTTGAAGTAAGTGGCAAAATCATGTTTCAAAAGCTCTTTGGCGTCTACTTGAAGTAAAAAAGATAACTGAGTTTTGTACAATGAAAAGAGAGCGTCCCTCGCTTTATTCTTTATTTAAACTGAATCGGAAAATTAACGTACTTCTTATTCAATACTTTCAAATTCGGTTACCTGTGAAGAAAATTTTATTACGGGATCACTGCTTAAAATCGAAGCGGTAAGGGAATCTACTTCCGTACTCTAGTCTATTAATCGAACGACATTTCTTACAATCTAAATGTATTTTGTACAAATTGCCCATTGCCATTTGCTCTAAAATATTTCCATCACGGGGTCTGAGCAGTAAAGGAGCATGTCGTATATATCATTTTACATATATTTAAGATTTGTTTATAGTAAATCGAATATCACAATTACCGTGTCACTTGCCCTCTCGCAATCTCTCTCGAGTAATTTAATAGACCACTTGAAAGATTATACTATCAATGTTAAGTTTTCTTACGTTGGGGTCTAATTGTGCTTCCCTACAGA
>SEYY01015964.1:45000-67500 GCA_009176605.1 Armadillidium nasatum | reverse complement strand
GCTTAGAATATTTTTATATTTATTATTATTATACTTATATTTAATAATAATAATTATTATTATTTTTATTATTATAATTATTAATTATATTTTTATCATTATTATAGAAATAAATTTTCATTGTACAAAGATTCTTCAATGTTTTAGAGCAAATTGTTACTTCTTGGGAATAATAAGCACCTAACCCGACAAAATTATAAAGGCTAATCTGATTATTAGGCCTAAATGCAAATATTTTCAATTTATTGTACATAAGGTAGACATAATTTGTCCTGCCTTTCAATCTCAGTATGTATGCTACGTATAATATTGTTATCCACACGTGCTACAATGCTGTTGAATCCAGTTTTCTTTTATGATATAAAAGCAAAATCTCATTGGAAAACACTCAGTGTCTTGACGTTAACCGTACGAGGTAAATGTATTTTACAATATTTTTGCCTCATATTTAACTTATTTTTGGAATTTTCTTTCTAAATAAACAAAATGAAAGACTTATTTTATGTTTTTACTGGTAAGTAACAAAAATTTAAATTTTTTTCTTTTTTTTTTTTGAAATTTTTTTATTTATATATATATATATATATATATATATATATATATATATATATATATATATATATATATATATATATATATATATATATATATATATATATATATATATATATATATATATATGTGTGTGTATGTGTGTGCAGTGTGTATGTGTGAAATTTCAGATGCAACCACCTATAAATTTTACCACGAGCCGCTCCTGATATATATATATATATATATATATATATATATATATATATATATATATATATATATATATATATATATATATATATATATATATATATATATATATATATATATATATATATATATATATATATATATTCTCGGATGTTATTATCAATTAAACAAATGCTAGTAAATACCTTACCAAAAATGTCCAAGAATTCGGACGCGTTTCCTGTAGAAGGAAGGAACGTCAAGGATCACGTGTATATACCGTTATTTAACCCTTCAGGTACAAGACCTCATAATAACTGTATCCTACGTAGAGGTTTGGTGATTACAGGGATACATAATGGCAAACTGGTGACTTAACTCTTTGTAATAAAACAAAATGCAATTTTAATTAATACACATTTTTTATATATATAATCTTTGTAATAGAAAATTATGATTTTTGAATTTGGCAAATTTAAATTTGATTTTTTTTAATGAATTCTTTCTTTTTTTTAAAAAAATTATTTACGTAAATACAGGGTGTACCAAAGTTTACCCTATAATTATATGGTAAACTTTGGTGTACCCTCTTTGCTTAGCCAAACTTGTAGCTGACTTTTATTTTTGACTCAACGAAGAAGAAGAAGAAGAAGAAGAAGAAGAAGAAGAAGAAGAAGAAGAAAAAACTTTCAATGATAAGTGTAAAATGTATTATCATTCAAAAGTTGCAACCAATTGATATTCGCACCAAACCGAGAATAGGCTGTTATATAGTGTTAGTCAGTGGCGGCGATAAGGCCCCCCGCGATGCGGGGGGTCACGGATCTTTGGGAGCTCCCGTCGGAGACTTTTGTGCGAGTATAAAAATAAATCCTAAGAAATAAAACAAAGCAATATATATATATATATATATATATATATATATATATATATATATATATATATATATATATATATATATATATATATATATATATATATATATATATATATATATATATATATATATATATATATATATATATATATATATATATATATATATATATATATATATATATATATATATATGAGAGAGGACCCCATTGAAGATCTTACGAGAGGGTCCCAACGACCTTAGCGCCGCCACTGTAACTAGTTATATGAACAAACCTATCGAGGGTAGCTATGAAGGCATTTTTTTGAAAAATGATAACATATTAACGCCCCTATAAATATTATTTTGTGCATATATCGCTGTCTTGACATAAGAAGCAACCATGTTAAGATCATTGCCAAGTGTACTTCTTAATTGGTAAGCTTCTCATGCTCTACACCGACAGGACACTGGCAACGTAACTGGTAACTGTTAACAATTCATTATCATCAACTTCACGTTTGTGATTGTCGCTACCCTTAATATCCCATAATATAGAGTCCTCAACGGAACAAATGGTAGATATATGTTATATGTATGAGCGAACGAACGGTAATTCAAATTTGGCTAGTTGGTTGTGTAACGACACAACCGAATCGAAGATGTGTGGCGAGGGGAATTGTAGAAATATACTATCATTTCCGTGAAAGAGGTGCTACAGGATGCATCCGAACATCCGATGTAGAGGAAAATGTGCTAAACATGAGATTTGGTATGATAAAGTTATCCAAATCGTTGTGTTACGCATGACTATAAAGAGAGCAACTATACCAGTATTATATTTAACAAATATATACTCACCGACAGTGCGTCTATCCACATTTTCTTTCCCGTGTTCTGATTACGGAATGGACGAGGCAAGGTTTTCAAGAAATTCGATTTACAAATAAAAACACAGTAAACATCAATGTTAACATCAACAAATATTTGCATGCAATCTATTAGCCGACATCGTTGGAGACAATCTGATAGAATCAAAGTAATTGGCAGACACATTCAGCAAACGAGCAATTTCTTCGTCAAGAGCTTGCTGAACTAGATAAAGGACAGCATTATAGTTATTCTAGTTATTCGCCGTGATTTTTGAATATTGTTCCGCCACACTATAGTTTCATTGCCAGAATATATCTAGACCATGCGTATCCGTAATAAAATTTAAATAATTGTATTTAGAAACGAAATATAAAACAATTTGAGAGAAACGTTGCCATATATCGCTAAAAGAATCATACCTTAGAATAACCATGCGTACCAACCGCGAAAAAAAATAAAATGTAATTTTTAAATATTTTATGACGTCATATTTTTGCAGTCTAAATAGACACGGTGGGCATTAATGGCTTAAAGAGATTGGATCACAATCGCTAGACTACCTAAAAGTTCAGTTCAAAAGACAAGAAACAGAAAATAACCTGTTAATCGACACAAACTTCCCTTCTAGTAGTTTCTAAGCATATCTTTTTTATAAGATATATTGTTAATAATAATAATGATAAATTATATTTACACATTATAATCCATCAATCCCCATGGAAACGCATTTGTGAAGCCTGTAATTATTTCGGGTAAATGGAGATTGTTTCTGAGTTTCGATAAAAAATATCGAAAATCGAAAATATCGGAGAAGCCTATCGTAAACAAGAATGCCAGAGGTATAATGATACACACAAATTATTACTTACTTTTTAGCAGAACCTACACTTATTATAATCCATCAAGGCCTCCCCAGTGGAAACGCATTTGTGAAGCCTGTAATTTATTTCGTATCTCTTGTCGTATAAATATAGTTTGTAGTAAATATTCTTAAAATGTTAATCTCAGAAAACTTATGCCTTTGGTAATGGACATCACTTCTAGTGATGTCAGAACGATTCCAACAAGGTATGTTCGTGGCAAATCAACTTATGACCATTACTTTAATATCTACAAGAGCATATCTGGGGCCGAGATCGAGTGGGATACCCTGTCTATATTGAGCACATGGCTTGAGAGATAGAATCCATTTTGACAGGCCTAAGGTTTCATATTACAATAGTTCTTCATGGTTTTCAAAATAACTAGATATTACCGATATAAGAAAAGCTAAGTTTTATAGTCATTATTTTGCAATCTTGTTTCAACCTTCATGAAAAAATTATGGGTATCGGTAAATTCTAATGGTATCGGGTTTAAAATTATTCGCTATATATATATATATATATGTTAAAATCTTAACATCGCTCCATCCCTAGTCTATTATTTTCATTTCCTTTAAAAAAAAAGAAAAAAAAAATTGTAAAAAAAAAAAAAAAAAAAAAAAAAAAAAGTTAAATCATTTATATAATACTAAGGTTCCTTTGCACAATATTTGGATTTATAGGCTGCTGTGGTTTCAGACTAGATTTGGTTATAATTGGATCAGCTGTTACAATATTTTGAGGGTTTATGTTCTTTGTAAACATATCTTTCCACCAGAACAAGGCAACAAAAACATCTAATAAAAATACTTTTTAATAATTTTGCTATAAACTTAATTTCAATAAAATAAATAAAAGGTTTTGCATATCACTCAAAAAAACTCAGTGAAAATTGAAGAAGTTTTTTTAATATTTTTTAAAATAGGAACAAAATCTGCCTATAATTAATAAAACATATTATAGAGTTAATAAGTATTATAACTGCAAATACACATACACTGTAATATACATACTCACACACATACACACTAAAAATTCAAAACTGATTGTACAAGGTGTGTACAAGAACTATTATAAGTATAATAATGTATATTTTTTTTACAGTATGAGAACTGCACTTAAGTGTACAAATATTGCATTTGAAATTTGAAAATTTTTTTTTATAATATCAGTCAAAATTTTCATACATTTATGATTGCTATTTTTGTGTTCAATTTTTATTTTCATCTTTAAGTAACATTATTATAAGAATTTACTTCAGCAGCACAATCATCATAGCACCTACTTTAAACTACTACTCCAAGAAGAAAAAATACTAAAAAACTAATATTTTGTCAGAAAAAAGAAAAATTTAATAGTCTTACTACACATTTTTCTCTTTCTCTCAAAAACAAAAAACAAAAAAAAACAAAAAAATTATTTAAAAAATTTGAAAATTTAGTTTTGATTTTGCTGAGAAGAAATTTCGGAATAGTTGTAGTTTTTCATTGAGAAAATATGCATAAAGCAACACTTTTAAAATATTACTCTTTAGTTAACAAATATAACCAAAATAATTGAAAAATAAAGTAGTGAGAAAAATGCTTGAGTATCGGTTAATAATAATAATAATAATAATAATAATAATAATAATAATAATAATAAATCATAAAAATATATAAAAGAAATAGATGACCGACTAATTAAAGTGTAATATCAATAACTACCTGTAACAAGCATTAAAAAATTACTACAATAATGTACACAAAGTACGAAAAAAAAAAAATCACTTAATATTTAAAAACTATAGAAAAGAATTTTAAAATCAAATATTGTCCTTAAATGAACTTAAAGATAAACTAGAATAAACTTTTTTAACAGTTTAAAATTATTACAATATACTATTAAGAAATACATTTTATCACTAACTATATCACAACTACATTACATAACTTTGAATCTACTTCTTAACAATCATCATTAGTTCCCTGAATTTCTTTTTTTATTATAAAACTCGGGGTGGGTGGGTGGGTAGGTTTGGTCGATATTACAAATTAGTTTTACAGATCTGACACCTCCTACAGTACCTTATACAAAGGGTTATCAACGTTTCATACATTATACCATGACATATTTGAGATACCAATATTTTGTTCTCTTTCTAGACACTAATAGGTGAAGCCCTATTTTAAAAGAAAGGAATGGTCGATACCACCAAGGGAATTAATATATTTTAAAGCTATATTTTCGCCAGGGAAATTAAAATTTTTAAAATTTTAAACAATATGGAGACAACTATATAATAGTTCATTGAAAAAAAAACAAAAAAAACTTTTAAGTGTAAAATAATAATTATTTCTTAATCATACATTATACATAGCTGAAAAGAGCGTTTTTCATAGTAGGCCAAATTAAAATAATCATTGATAACTTTATCAATGTGATTTACGTAAAAAATTTGATTGAAAACTGACGAAATATTTACAAAAGAAGGTATTCAAAATGGTCAGTTTGAGTTTGCTTTTTTTTTTTATTTTTTATTTATTTATTTATTTATTTTTTAAGCGTAGCTACAAATACAAAATAATAATAATTTGGCACGAGCACAAACACACAAACCATAAAGTCTACGGTCAAATTCAAACACCCTTGAAATCTTATTGCTTAGAATAAGAAGGGTGGTCAAAATGTATAAACCATGACTTTACAGTGTACATACAATTACAGAACATTTTATACAACACAAATATTTCTTTACATTTCATGTGGAATGAAAATGTAATGGGAGGAAAAGAATATTACAATAAAATCAAAAATCACACAAATCTACAAAACTAGAAAAAAATAAAAATAAATTCCGAGTATATCATCATCATCCACGTTAGCAGTACTTGTGATACTTGGTAAAATTTTGATTATTTTTACTTTTACATGTTACATAATGTATAAGATTAATAGGTTTCAAATCAAATTATAGTATCAAAGTTCAGGCAAAAAATTTTTACACTCCTATATATAATCTGTATTCAAAAACTAAATGGATCACTGATCCGCTCATAAAAGGATCACAATAGTTTATAGGTAGAAAAGTGACCAATCATCAAAGTGAGAGTACTTATCTTGTAGAAAATAGTAAAGAGGGTAAAACTCCTCAAATTTATGACATAACTGTGACTGATGTCAGTAGTGGTAGTCGGTAGTCACATTTACTAAATATAGTGAAAAGAAAATAGGCACTGAATATGAAAAATAAAGGATCAGTGAATATCAGTAATCCTCTCAGTTTTTGAAAGCAGCTATAATTTATTTCAACTTTCCAATCATATCAGTATATTTTTTATATGCCAATTAATATTTACTCTACAGTAAATCATTTTTTCTTTTATCAATTCCAATTAAAGAAAAATATTGTATCTATTTAATAAAATGTGGATTAGACAACCTAATCGATACACAATACCTTAAACCGAATTAAATACACTAAAAAAAACTATCACATACTTCATTAATTAACTCAATTTTAAATGTTTTTTTTTAACATTAACAAATATAAATTTTAGTCTTTATTGATGGTAAGACTACTACAAAACTAACAATTATAACATCTTTACAGAGCCCCATTCCTTTTGGTGTGGGGTGATTTAGGTAACAACGTTCAACCTACTTCGGAGGTTTCAATGATACGATTTTTCTAAACTTATAACAAATTATATTTTACATAATAAAAATCAAATTTATCACAAAATCTCATAACTGACCCCTCTAGTTATATATATATATATATATATATATATATATATATATATATATATATATATATATATATATATATATATATATATATATATATATATATATATATATATATATATATATATATATATATATATATATATATATATATATATATATATATATATATATATATATATATATATATATATATATATATATATATATATATATATATATAATGGTAACAAATATTTAATGCTTCAGTTAAATGGTGTTTTCAAGTAATAATGATGTCAAAATGACGCCATACCCTGATTTAAAAGTGCGTGTTTATAAAGGGACATAACCTTCGAATTCTAATGACTCCACGAATACAAAACACTTTACAACAATATGCATTTAAAAATTAAAAGGTGCTTTTTTTTCAAATTTTAAATACTTCCCCCTCCCTCTCTCTTAAAATGTATTTTTTTCATGTATCTGAGTGCAATAATAGGGGAAACATATCCTTAATTCTTACTATAATTAAAAAAGAAACAAAAAAAAAACTTATCACAATAGTTCCTCTAAGATAAGTAGTAGTAGTAGTCAGTTCTATTCAAGAAAAGATCCGACCTGAAGCGATCGCTTCAAAACAACAGTCTAAAAACCTAGAATATAATCCAACTTTAACTACAGGTTTTTGATGTTCAAATGGAATGTCAACCAAGAAAATTGGCAAAAAAAGTATTCCCTACTATGAAACACTACATAGAAACAAATTTAAATGACCAACATCTATACTTGTATTTCAAAAACTATAAAATACAAAAACTATATAATATTTCAGATCATATAGCAACTCAGATTTATCTAAATAAAAATAGGAATTTACTGCCATTCTGGGAGTAAGCTTCCTCTAAAGACAAGTAATACCAGACCAATAAGTAAAAGATGTATGATAAGGTAAATAGGCAGTGTAAGTATTAATTGCATATATAAAAAATCACACAAAAAAAAGTCAGTAATACAAACCACAAACGAATCACAAAAACAAAGATAATTTACTATGTCAATTACAATAAACAACTCTACTTTACGGAAGCCACACAAACCTTTTTCTCAAACTTCTAAAAACATTCAATATCATAAATGTATATTTACTTCAAAAACTAATAGCCAAATACCTTCAATATTTGAAGTACCTACGATTATTTTTCCCATCCAACTAGGCTAAATAGTGAGCAAGAAAAAGTGTAGAGCAAAACGATATATTTTATCTACCAACGAAATAAAGATGAGATAATTCAAAATTCCAACCTTATTTCACAGTATATATATATATATATATATATATATATATATATATATATATATATATATATATATATATATTATATATATATATATATATATATATATATATATATATATATATATATATATATATATATATATATATATACACTGTTTCCGTTTATAAGAACCAAACTCTTATTTTACATATTTAAAATGTAACCATGTTTGTGTGTGTGTGAAAAAAAATTACAATTAAGACTGTTAAAACGATTTAATGTACAAAGAATTCAAAATGTGGGATTTAAATACCTAACTACAATTAAATTTTATTATTATTATTATTATTATTATTTATATTTCCTTGGAAGATTAAATTAAAAAAAAAAAAAAAAAAAGAAAAAAAAAATTAAAAAAATTCGAAAAAAAAAAAAAAAAAAAAAAATTAATAATAATATTAATAATAATAATAATATAATAATAATAATAATAATAATAATAATAAAATATATTTAGTCTTTTTACTGATGTTATTTCATCTTTGCTTCTAACTGTAGACAATAATTAAATTTGGAATTCTTACAAATTTTTTTAAAGCAAAATTTAATCGCTAATAATAATAATAATAATAATAATAATAATAATAATAATATTGAAACTTCAGAAATATTTATATTAACTATACAATACAAAGCACCTTATTTGTTTATTAAATAAAAAATACAATACAATACAAAATAATGAGAGAGAGGGGGGGTGGGGGTTGAGGGGGAGAAACACAACCTAAATTTCCTATTTTGTCACAGGTTCCAAAAAAAAAAAAAAAAAAAAAAAAAAAAAAAAAAAAAATTAAATTTAAATTTTTCCTTTTCTTTAAGAAGCCGCTTCCTCCGTCGCTTTTTTCATACGAGCGGCCTTAAATCGAGACACGTGTTTGGGTTCTTCTTCAGGATCTTCCTTGGTCTTCGTCACCGTCTCCGTCGGAGTCGGAGTTTCCTCTTCTTTATGCTCTTCTTCTTCTTCTCCTTCTTCCTCATCTTCTTCATCGGAATTATCAGCGTTCCTTGCCACGACCTTATAGGAAAATGCCTGCAGGATGAATGTTGGGGAAAGGCAACACAAACCAGAGGGAGGGGTAGGGGCATAAAACAACAATTGGAATTGGGGAAGGATTGAGAAAAATAAATAAATTGAAATAAAAACAAAGAAACAAAAACAAAAAAAAGAAGTGGAACAAATATTCATATATACTAATTTTAATAATAATAAAAAAAAACGTTTTAAAATAACAAATATAAATACCCAAATTTAAATTAAAATAAGTGGAATAAAGGCCAATATAAAAGCTAAACTTTTAAAAATAAATGTACAAAAAATAGAAAAATTATAAATAAAAATATTTCAATAAAGGGTACACGCACACACACACACCTAAATAAAATTAATTAAGGTTTTGGAATTAAGTTAATATCCTAAAGGTAAATATAAACTAAAAACCATCACAAATTTCCAAATGAATCCTCTTGTCATTGAAATTATAATTACTGTTAAACATTATTTTTAAATATAATAATAATAATAATAATATTAATAATAATTTTTTATTAAGTAAACATTCTTCATAGCTATAAGCAATGTTTTCCTTTTTTTTTTCATATCAATCAAGTAAAGACTTATCTTCCAACTCCTTTAGCTTCAAGTCTTTCATCAGATTCATATTAAGGGAATTTTCAATTCTTTACTTCCTAACTTACAGTCTATACTTTCATTCCAATTTACTAAAAGGTGTAAAGTTGGACTGACATTCAACATTACTGGTAAAGTCTGGAACACACTCCCTTCATCTGTTTACCCAACTTCCTATGACTTACACACCTTCAAAAGCCGTGTATCGGGACATGTCGGCCTTTCATTTTCTCCGACTCTGGTGGAAATTTTAGTACGTCTCTGGCATTTGCCCACCAGAAGTATATATATATATATATATATATATATATATATATATATATATATATATATATATATATATATATATATATATATATATATATATATATATATATATATATATATATATATATATATATATATATAACCTAACCTGACTTGATTATCCAATCAAGTTTACATATCTGCTAAAAATTTCTCATGTCACATTAACTCTTCACTCAGCTTGGGTTTCTGAATAGCAGAACACTACTCCATCCCCAACATTTTATTCCTCCTACGTTGTAAACTATTTTTCTCACCTTTTTGGGCTTTAGCTATAACATTTATTTTTCCATCAAGTCTTTTCAGCAACATCTCTCCTTGAAAAAACCATTTTCAAAAAATTCAAAATTAATCTTAAATCAAACTTTTCTTTAGATTCCTTCATCAAATTAACACTTTCTCTTAAATATTTCCCATCAATGCTTTCAAACAATACTTTAATTTACATCAATTTGTTTAAACACAAACATACTGTAAGAACTGTAAACTTTTCTGGTATAAATTTCGACTTCAACTTTATGTTGAGAAATCTTCTATCTTGCCACATTTTCACTACGAAATATTTTCTTGTATTCTCTCCTACATTTTATATATTAATCAAACAATATACATTTACACCCAAATATCAAAATAATTAAATTTTAACTCTTCTCACTTATTAAATTTAACAATCGCCTTTTAATAGCTCTGAAAATGTAAAATCTAAAAACATCCTTACCTTATTTTATTATTCTATTACTTTATTTAAGAACCAACTACAAAAACATCTTATAATGCTAGTCTTATTAAACCTTTCAAGGAACTAATCATAAACCTAATAAAATGCATTAACAAATTTAGAAAGAATTAAAAAAAAAAAAACTTATTCCTTTAACTTTAGGAGACAACCTATTTTATAATTTATAAATAAAGAAATCACTGAAAACACTACTATTATACATAAAAAAATTAATAATAGTCCTTTACCGGTTTGAGATTCTTGATTTCTTTTGGAGATTCTGAAAGAGGAGGCGTCCGGAAGACAACTGGCTCATCTGGGGAGCATGGAATATATTCTATTGACTCAGCTGTATCACAGAAACCAACACCCTTTTCAGTATCTGCATCAGAATAATAATAGTATTATTAATAATAATAATAATAGTTCTCATAGCACAGCAAACAACATAGTTTTTGCTTATTTAAGGTTTGAGTTCTCCCCCACTCTCCCTGACTGTAACACACATGAGAACTTGTAAAGCCGGTTACTTGAATGGACATTAAAAAAGTGATGTGTTAAATTACTACATCCAATTTAAAGGTACACAATCAACTACCTACCACTAGAGTAAGAAATCTGTTGGATGACGGAAGAAAACCACTTTTAAATAAAGAGGCATCTTTAGCTGGTTTTTAATGAAAAGGATATAGTCTACTGCCTCCTTGTTGGCTTTTCTGATGCCAGAAAATCCGGTGTCAGCAGGAGTCCAACAACGCTATTCTATAGTTTGCTGGCTTTTGACTGGTATGTACCAAAACTATTTTAAAGGTTACGACTCAAATAATCTTCGAGCTATCACAGCAATGTCGTATACAATGGCAATTTAAAAAGCATATTAACATATGATACTGAATGAAGAAGAGCAAAATCTTTTTTTTTTCCTTTTCAAATAAAGAATTCAATGCCCTGCTGAAGGAGGGGAACTTTCAACCCATTATCCGCACGTGGGATCGAACCAGCATTTTCAAGCACGAGAGTCAATCACTCTACCGTTGTGCAACGGTAGCGGCATCTATTTTAATTTTTTATACCTAAAAGTAACTAATTAACAAATATACACTAACTGAACAGATGAATAAGAAATTTTGCTGACATATTAAAAATTTTCTAAAGCTTCATAATTTGAAGTTGAAATTACAAAAAAAAAAAAAAAAAAAAAAAAAAAAATTCTATTTATCAAAAACGATAAAAGAAAATTCTAACATTTAAATTCCAATCAAAATGTAAAAATAGAATAACATCAAATACCTAGAACACAACATATGTTCTCTATTACTATTATTTTTTGTCAATAATAATAAAAATAATAGTTATTCTTTTTCTACTGTTAGCCACTCACCCTCTGTTTGGAAAGATTCTCCTTTTTTCTTTAAAATTCCCTTCGTAGGTTGCCCTCCGATGGCGTGAGGCCCAAACATCTTGTACAGATCTGATGGGGACTGTGGAGTGGCTCCTTCACTGTCTAGTTCTGGTGCGGCTTCAACCCCTTCCCCTTCGACTGCTTCTGCACATTCCTGAGAGGGACTTACTGGTTCATCTTTATTCCAGGAAGATGAAATAAGTTCTGTGGGGAGAGACTGCTGTCTACTCCTGTATTTCATTCTAACTGGAGTTTCATGAGCACCTTCTTCATTGTCCTCTTCTTCTTCATCATCATCATGTTTAGGTTCTGCCAACTGGTCAGCCCAAGAAACTCTTCGTCGTAATTTTTCCTTGGGACCTGAAGACCCCCCTTCATCTTCAGTTTCGCTCTTTTCACCTTTTGCATCTGCATTGACTGATGTTTCATCTTCGATATTTACTTTTTTTTCTTCATTTTCTTGTAATCTAGAAGAAGGACAAGAAAAGTGACAAAATATTTTTTGCAAGTAAACCTAAGCCATATAATTATTTTTATTTTTTAACAAAGATTATGACCAGATTAATTTCAACTATTTTAAAGCTACACATATTAATCAAAATAAAAGAAAAGAATTTTTAATATCATATATACAAGCAAGCAAGAAAATCTTCAGTGTAAGTCGGAATGTCTAAACTGATGTTACCATAATTTTCAGTTTTACCATTTAACTTTTTAAGTTTAAATACTTACTCCAACTCATCATTCAATCTCTCCTGCTCTTCCAAAGCATCCAGTTTCTTTAACAAGTCTTCAAAGTTCTTTATCTCGCCACTGATAGGGGAATCTCCGTCTTGTTCCTCATCATCCTCTTTTATCGGAGATTCACCAGTTACTGATAAGTGAGTCTTTATCATTTCACGACGTTTTCCTGGAAAATTTTAAATAATAATAATAATAATACCATCACCGCCTTTTAAAATTATATACTCCTTGATTACACTAACAATCAATCAAAATAGAAGAATGTGTGATCAATCCTTACTCAAAATAGCTCTTACTCTAGTCAATTCCAAAGGTAGTTTTGTAAAAATAATTCAAAGAACGATAATGGTTAAAACTATTTTCTTTACCAATAAGAACAATATAATTTTTCTTTTCCTTGTAGTTGATAATTACCAAGATTAATAAAAAACACAAAAGATTTAAAATTGTTCAAAAAGTTAATAGTTTTGAAGACTCTTAGAGTTAAAGTAAATAAAAGAAATAATTTCTAATGCTTTTCTTATCCAAAATTATAAAAAAAATTTTCTTGAGGGAGAGCAAGTACAATAGCATATATGCTTTTCTCATCCACTGAAAAATATTACCAACTATATTTTATTACAAAATTCTACATAGATTTTCTTTGGTAGCATAAAACTGAGAAAAACTAGCATTAATTTTCGTGCAACTTTTGTTAAAATCAAGTTTATATTTAAATTATTTAATGCAGTAAAATAATTTTAATCAAATGGATCAACCTCAAAAAAAAAAAAAAGTCAATCCCACTTCCCTCTCAGCAGACAAAAAGTTATAATTCTTTCCTTATATATATATATATATATATATATATATATATATATATATATATATATATATATATATATATATATATATATATATATATATATATATATATATATATATATATACAGTGGAACTCCAATATTCGTCCCACCCAGTATTCGTCTTTTCCGATATTCGCCCTGTAATTTTTTTCCCGATATTCGTCGAAAAATCAATATTCGTCCTACCTACGAAAGCCTATAACCTTAAAAATAAAAACTCTTAATAACAATCATTGTTTTTCTCATCCAAAAGGTAAATTTCCTTTTAAAATTTTATTTGTGTTTAGCGTTTATGTAGGCCTACACAGTGCGTATTACGTATTATTTATGGCAGTACGCTGTTTAATATGTACTGTAGTTAAATTGTACAGTGTTTGAAATGATTTCGGAGATCGATTCTAGATTGAAATTTTTTTTTTTTTTGTTAAAGAATAGGCAAAATTCGAGGCTGGGAACGAATTAATCCATTTTTAGTTAATTCCTATGGGAAAAAATTATACGATATTCGTCTTTTTCGATATTCGTCATCCCCTCAGGAACGGATTAATGCGAATATTGGAGTTCCACTGTATATATATATATATATATATATATATATATATATATATATATATATATATATATATATATATATATATATATATATATATATATATATATATATATATACACACACACACTTCCTCCTCAACTGTATCTGCTCAGCATGGACTTCACTAATAACCTAATCTAACCAATTACCATAAACCATAATAACCTAGATGTATTAAAGCCTTAAAATTACTATCGCTCCTGACACACAACACTTCTCTAATAAACTACATACATAAACAAATGAGTAAAATAACCCACAGTTTCTTAACACAACCAACCATACACGCGATTCTTTGCGATATCCCTCTGTAAATCTGTGCATAAGAAAATATTGGCCTATCAGACCATAGTATAAGTGGACCCACTGGGTTAAGAATATCATTCTTCCCTAGACTATCGATTTAAATATAGATTTAATTAAGCTCCAAACACATTCGACCAAAAGTGCACATTCCCCTCCCATGAGACCAAAGAGCAAAGCAAATAATGATAAGCTGCCTAAACCCCAGTAGTTCAAAGACAAACTAAAAACATCAATGATGTTGGGAATTTCTGGTTCCACTTGGGGAAATCCTCTGGACTGCACACCTTTATTCTGTTGATATTCTTCTTCAGTTATCTGTTCCAAAATTTCAACCTGATCCTCTTCTTTTGCGAGTTCTTCTGTTTGCTTCATCCACCCTTCATGTATATTCTTCATCCTTTCCACAGCCTTCAATCTTTCTTTGCAAACTGTAAAGTTTTAACAGTAAAAAAAAATTCATAATTATTTAATATTAATGAACCCATTTTTTTTTTTATTATGATAAAAATAATGTATCGCTGTTTTTATAGTAATTAGATTGATAAATTAATATAATATCAATGGTCCATAAATAAATGATAGTTTGTTTTCTCCCACAGTATTGTCTTTATTTCAGCATAAATTTATTAACATATATTTTTAAAATCTTGAAAGGGGGAGGAAAGAAAACAACCCTAAAATACAATAAGAATTTCATTCTTGCATTTAGTGTTCCTGTTATAAAATAAAGATACATACATTTGAAAAGCTGCAATTCACATGAGAGAGAAAGAGAGTATTTTCATACATGGATGACAGACTAAAGAAAATCTACAAATAACAAAGCATCTTGCCTTCTTTTCTCCTGGTGATGACTGCAATTGCGTCCTTCACACTCCTCTCTGCAAACCAATTATCACCAAGGTGAACTAAAATTTCATTTGTATGAATCATACGACCCTTCATATAGGCTAAAGAACCAATTGGTATAACTTCCTAAAAAATAATAATTATACAAATAAACAAAATTAATTTTCCTTTAATTCTACAAAGAATATCATTTAGTGTTTCTTATTTTTCCTCCTGACTAAAATCTATGAAAATTTGAAAATCTAAATCTTTGTATGTCAATTATTTACATTCAAGTTTTAGCAATCATTAATCATTTTATAATAAAGGAATCTATATTATATGATGGGAAAATTAATTTTCATTGTCATTGGCATATTTTTCTCAATTATCATCGTCAATTTACATATAATGGCTTATAAATATCTCTGCTCCACCCTCTTCTATTGAGAGTGAAAGGATGTTTAGTAGTAGGGGCCAAATATACTTTCCAAAAACGTAAATAAATTACCCCAGAAACTGGAGAAAAGATTTTCACTGAGGAACAAATCTTAATTTTTTTTCTATGTAATTAGATTGAACACCATTATAGATAATTTGTGTGTGATGAGCACGAATTTTCAATCAGTTTTGCTCTATCAGGTCTTGATTTTGCTAAGAATTCCTCCCTCCTCCATCATATTTATAAACAGAATTTTTTCTTAATACTCTGAAGTCGTTTTGCAGTTACACATATGCAACTAGGCTGTTATTTAGATATTTGTACCTATTGTTATTGTATTATTGTTATGCTAATTTGAACATATAGAAAAGGTTTTAAATCTTATCAAATGCAATACTCGAGCATGAGTGAATCATGTGTTGACTTAAAGATGGTTAATTTTCTGCTAGGACAACAAGGACGGTATACTAAATATCTCTGTTTCCTTTGCTTATGGGATAGCAGTACATTATTTCAAACAAATCTGGCCATCATGAACTAAACTCACTGTCTGAGGGAAAAAAGTAATTAATCCAATATTAGTGAACCAAAATAAAATGATATTTCTTTCATTGCATAACTAGGCCTCATTAAACAATATGTAAAAGCTTTAGATACGAACGGTGAGTGTTTTAAATATATAATTTCAAAATTATTAACTTTAAATTTTGAAAAAATGAAGGTGTAAATTTTTGACAGCCTACAAAAAAGAACATTAATTAAAGACGGCAATTTTTCTAATGTCATAAATGAACGCAAGAAAAATGTATGGTTCTCATTTGTATACTTAGTAGGAAACTTTTTAGCAATTATAGAGCAGATAACTACTATGAAAATAGCGTAAAAATGCATTTTTTTAAATAGCCATGTTGACCAATTTCCTAGTAGTTTAGGTGATGTAAGCGACAAACTAGGGGTCAGATTCCATCAGGATTATCGAAATTATAGAGGGATGGTTACAATGGTGTTGAGATTTACACATGATGGCTAATTACTGCTGGTTCTTGAAAGGGATCTTCCATCAGCAAGCAAATACGCTAGAAAGTCTTATTAAAAAAATTCATTTTTATCATTATGTAATAATAGTGTAGTTTGAACTGTTTATATTCATGAAACTTGAAAAAATTTCTTTACACACAAATTTTTTTTCTCCTAATTTAAAAAATCTTGAAAATAGCAAATAAGCTAATGAAAAAAAAAATCAGGACCTGATAAAGCTATACCAAGTTGAAATTCGTATTCAACGTAATCAAATT
Organism: Armadillidium nasatum; assembly: GCA_009176605.1. Lineage (NCBI taxonomy): Eukaryota > Metazoa > Arthropoda > Malacostraca > Isopoda > Armadillidiidae > Armadillidium > Armadillidium nasatum. The sequence continues at coordinate 50,032 of SEYY01015964.1, read as the reverse complement.
CTCAAGAATCAAGTGTCATCTATTATCATTCAATAAAATACATATTCCCCAGTATTATTTTTCTGCATCGTATTTAAGAGCTTTAAATTTAAAGTATCAGAATTTTGCATCTTCTCATATATTAAAGTTTTTAAAATCAGTGTTCTGAAGATACTATTATACTATATATTAAAAGTATATTTATTTACATATTTAAATAAAAAATAAATAAAGACAATTTAATTCTTCTTTATTATAAAATTTATTAAAGTAATGAGAATTTTCAAACCATACTTTTTTCAATTTCATTGTCATCATAAAAAAATTCTTAATCGTCCCATCACTAATATATATATATATATATATATATATATATATATATATATATATATATATATATATATATATATATATATATATATATATATATATATATATATATATATATATATAATGAATAACTAGGAACTACAATAGCTAATAAAATTATAACATTAATATAATTTGAAATACTTACATCAAAGGAAGTTTTATCTGGATATTTCGTCAACTTTTCTTGTAGTACATTATAATCCTTTATGAATTTTTTCCACTGATCTATTTCCTCTTCGCAATTTTCAAGAGCCTGTAAATGAAATCAAAAGATACAGTACGTAAGTAATTTATGTAAATGTCAATTATTAAATTAAAAAGGGTTAATTCTCTTAAAAAATAAACTAATGTTGATATTTTTTTCTTTTTTTACTATTATATATTAAAATTTTTTAAGAGTAAATAAAATATTTTGTAATTGGATTTGATAAAAAAAAAAAAAAAAATCCCAATTAATCTAAAAAGTGGGTATCAGTAAAAGCTTGGTTATCAGAACTGTTTCAAATTTTTCATTAAATATAACAGCTGGAGTGATCAATGATATTGGTGAAGCTAATAATATACTTTTAGGTTTAGAAATGAAAAAAAAAAAAAAATAGCAGCAACCATCATACCTTTTTATGAGCAACATACACTTGCGATAAATCCTGAATATTTTCAGATAAATATTTTTTTATTTTGATATTGCTGTTACATACTTCTTCACTTGCTGCCATAACAAATGCTTCACAGGGATATAAACTATTTATATAAACTTTTTTTATTTTTTATTTCCTTGTATTTTTACTGTCAAGGTAAGACTAATATTCCCTGTGAAGAAAACACTAAGAATAAAAAAATTTGATTAATTTAAAATATATCTTTATAAGTATTAGAAATATTTAACAGTATAAAAAGTCTAAAATATCTATTCTTTATGAAATATTAAACCTAGTTTAAAAATAATTATTTAATATAAATCTTTTTAACAATCTGAATTAATATTAATTAGGCCTAATAGAGTATAAAGTTAAGTGCCATATACCGTATAACAAACATGAAATCAATTTCCTATATGTTGTAATTACTATTGAAGTAATAGGATCTGACAACTTCAAAAAATTCAAGCCAGATTATTTTCAAGATACAGCCTTCGGCAAGCCAAATTATGGCACAAAAATAAAAAACAATATGGATTTTTTTTCATGCAAATAGCCTTTTGAGCTGTAGATGTTGCTAACTTAACTACATACCAACTCACAGGAGGACTAGATGAAGAAGAGTATTTTCTTACAAGGTTTGGAAGACACTGTTTGTAAAAGTTTTTAAATTTAAGTTGCTTTATTAAATGCTAAATGTTAAGTAAAATGTTAGGATGTTTAATTGAAAATTAATTAATTAAATCCAACTCTCTCCATTTAACTTCACTTAATTACAGTATGGCTAATTTTAAACATTCACCCAGGGATATATCTACAATACAAAGAAGTACTGTATCATATTTTTCAATGGTTTCTTTGAGTTTCTTCATTTATAGATTAACAAGTTCCACTGTGTTTTTTCATTTATAGATTAACTCACTTTTGATTCCAATTGCTCTTTGGGACCTACCTTCTTCTCAAGTCATTAATACTCTACATCTATAAACTACTTCCTTCATTTACTGTAAGTCTTTAAAATATTTGTTTCAGTTCATTTAATACTTCTGATTTACGGATAGGGACCAACCAGGGTTGGAATTTTGCTGAGGTTGGGGCTCTGGCTGGGGTTGCCTAAAATTTGTAAAGAGATCAAAAGCACTGAAATTTTAGGTTAAGAAAATTAGAAATAGTTTTAATTGAGATTTAATTAATATAAGGAAGGAGTAGAATAGCCAACATTCACTTAAATTAATGATTATATGCATTTTTTTAAGAAAATTATAGATTTTGTATAATAAAAATTCAATTTCAATACTGAGGACAATATGGAAATATGTCCATTGCAGTCTAATGAGGTAAATATAATAATACTAGTTTGTCATTAAAATACTGCTAATAGTAAATTAAGATTTAAAGACTTCAGCAACAAAAATCGAAAAATTTTAAGGAACCTAAATCTTTGGGATTCTCATCTTTGTGGGATGTTTGTCCTTACAGACTCTGAGGATTCAGAAGCTAGTACAAGACTATGTCCGAATTTAACCGAGTCTTCTCTGACTGAGTTGAATAAATATATGAAAATGAAAAAAAAATTAATATCAACAATGACTCTATTGCCTTCTGGAAGGCAAACAATTATGATCTCCCCACACTAGCAACACTGGCAAGAGTATATTTGTACCCACTAGCAAGTTCCAGCACCAGTGAAAGAGAAATCAATTCAAAAAGATAGAATCAAACTATAGCCAAAGAGTGTGGAAATGTTACTATTTTTAAAATAATCTTAGAGCAGTAACATGTTCAACATCCCTGTTCTCTGTTCCTGAACATTTTACTCCCCCAAATTCTAAAACCTATGATGTAAATGTTCAAGAAGATTCTGATAGTGAATAGCGATTTAATTTCCTTATATTTAGTTTGATTTAATTCACCTTTAATAAGCATAATTTTTGCAATTAACTCCAACAGGTAAACCTCAGTTTTCCCTGATTATTAGCCAGGGCCCTAGTCAGTCCATATTTACAGCATTTCAACATCTTTAGCTCATGTAAGATATAAAATTATCAATATAACCTGTATTTATACTTTTCATTATTTTATTGCTGTGTATCAAACTTGCATCATTTACCTGTATTATTTCAAAATTATTATTTTGTTTATACTTTTAGTCACTATGGCTAAAAGATCAGCTTCAGCAGTATGGGAATACTTTACAATGCTTCACGATAGGCTTGAAATAGCTAAATGTAACATGTGCAGTCTGGAAATTAGAAGAGGACCTCTTAGTGTCACAAATAAAAAATTTTCAACCAAATCTTTATGGGGCATCTAAAATCAAAACACAATGATGAATATTCACTAGCAGAAGAGGAGTGGTCAAAAGAAAATATTGAAAAAACTAGGAAAAAATCTTAATTTTCTTATATTTTGTTTGATTTAATCCACCATTAATAAGTATAATTTGCAATTTTAATCCCAGCAGGCAAACCCTTGTTTTCCCTGATTTTTATCCAGGGCCCTGGCCTCAGCCCCAGTCGGTCCATATTTATACTAGGATGAGATGATTATTCACCATCAGTAAAATCAGCATATTTTTTCTCAATCATTATCAATTTTCTGCAGATTAATTTAGATATTTTGGCTTATATTTCTCTGCTCTTCTTCTTCTATTGCAAGGGGGTGTTCCCTCCTAGAGAGGTATGCTAAACTGTGAAAAAAATTTTTTTTTTTTAAGAATGAATTGAAGAGTCCAATTACAGAACTTCTGGAATCCTTGAAAGATGAATTAGGAAAATATTTTCCAGATATTTCTTCTTAAAATTAGCAAGATATCCATTCAACATAGATGTGGACATGCACCCAGATTCTCTTCAAGAGCATTTCAAAGAGCTTAAATGTGATTCCAAAGCAACAGCAAACTTTCCAGATATAACTATTGATAACTTTTGGTTGAGCTATCACCTATGTAACCACAAGTTGCTATGAAAGCTGCAAGGTTCTTGGAGAAGTTTTTTTTCGTGTATCTCTGGGAGTCTGGGTTTTCTACATTTACTTATTTCAAATCAAAATATTGTGCAAGGCTTGACGTAGAAAATGATTTGAGATGTGCATTATCACAATAGTAAATATTAAAGGAATTTCAAAAATAGTAGTATTCATCTCATTAATTTGTGAAATAAAATATAGATATAAAACAATATGGAAGTTAGGCAGTTAATCCAATATCTAAAATCATAGTATATATATATATATATATATATATATATATATATATATATATATATATATATATATATATATATATATATATATATATATATATATATATATATATATATATATATTAGTATGAGCGTGACCTCATACATTAGTATAAAAAGGTGCATAGACCTCATACAATAGTATAAAAAGGAGGGGACCAAATATATCCTCCAAGATGAAATCAAATTACCCCAGAGGGCCCAGAAACTGGAGAAAAGTTAGTTTCTGCATCACAGTTTAATAGCTCTAAATTTAAAGAACTAAAATTTTGCATGTCTCTATATTTTCAGATATTAAAACTTTTAAAATCAATATTCTGAAGATATTATACTATATATTAAAATAACACATTTGAATAAAGAATTAAAACAAGATAATTTAATTTTTCTTTATTATAAAATTATTAAATTTATTAAAATAATAAAAAATTTTGAAATATACTTTTTCAATTTCATTGTTACCATCATTGTCAAGTTTATTACATCATCATAAAATATCTTTAAACATCCCATCACTAATTTATATTTTTACTGAATCACTATTCTGAGTTAGAACATTCATCAATGTTAAACTTTAATAAAACAGAATGTATAATAAAACAATGTAATAATACCAAAACAGGAAAAAAAATATCAAAACAAAATACAACTAAAATTTAGTTTCTCATAAAAGCTAAATATTTTACAGATTCAACCCTTTATATGTTATAGGCTTTTTTAACATTTAAATATTTTATTTCATTACATTTTTAAAGTAGGCCTATACCATAAATTTCATAAAATTTTAAGTAACTCCTCAAA
>SEYY01015964.1:35000-40000 GCA_009176605.1 Armadillidium nasatum | reverse complement strand
ACGTGAAATTTAAAATTAGAGCAGTCATTTAGTCTCCCTTCTATGTAATTTTAATATAAATTTTATATATGGCAATATTTCTTAGCCTTCTAATTAATTTTAAAGAATCTCTCTCTCTCTCTCTCTCTCTCTCTCTCTCTCTCTCTCTCTCTCTCTCTCTCTCTCTCTCTCTCTCTCTCTCTCTCTCTCTCTCTCTCTCTGCATTCGCTATCAATTCTGCCCGGGAGATTTCAAAGCTTTCTTCTTTTTTGAGAAAATGTATTCTATTTTCCTAGAGCGAAAAGTGAGCGAGCCGGTTTAATAAGAGAGAGAGAGAGAAAAAAAAGAGATTTCTTTATGGGCAAAACAATGTTGCCAAATATAAATTTCACATTCTAAATCCATAGAAGGGAGACTGGACGACATAAAAACTAAAATTATACACACACAATATATATATATATATATATATATATATATATATATATATATATATATATATATATATATATATATATATATATATATATATATATATATATATATATATATATATATATATATAAATCGAATTTCTATTTTTAATTAGGCTTTTATTTCTTTAATATCGCTCATTTGAGATTTCCTTTTAAAATATTCAGAAGAGAGAGAGAGAGGGGAAGATGGAGTGGGAGGAGGGAGAAAACATATTAGAGTTGGGGGTAGGGAGTTATACCGCCTTTTTTTTTTTTGTTACAACCAACCAAAGTCTATATATTATTAATATATACATATAAACTATTTTAATTCCAGGACGGATCAATTGATAAGGCTAGTGGGGGTGGGGGAGGACGATAGTACATAGTATGAAATAAAAAAGAAAATGAAATCAATATTTTCAAATTTCTTCATCACTTTAATAATAATAGTAACAATAATAATAATCTAACCTAATTTCTTCACACTTTCCTCTAAGAAAATCGGGACTTCACACAATTCTTCTAATTACATTACCCAATTAAGGTTTACCAAATATAATAGTCTGAATAAGTTGAATATGAGCTGTAAAAATAAAATCTAATCCACACACACCAAAAATGGCCCTATTGTACAGTTTGTGTGCGTCATAATTTTTTTTTCTGCGGCTTATAAGACTATCTTATAATACACAACGTTTATGTGTCTAGCGTCTGAAATCTAAAATGCACAATAAAACCACAGGATAAGTATAAATAAGTAATACTTATATACTATGATAAAACAAAGTTGCAAAATTTAATTCGGTAATTGTTTAGCTCATGGTAGGAATGAATATATTTTAAACTATAGCATCTGCAACCACAAACTGAATGCAGTTCAGTGAGTTCAGTGAAGCCAGGTAAACAAAAAATAAATATAAATGCATAGAATACGAAAGTATATTTAAGGGGGCTCCGCCCCAATACCCCTGATCCGTGAGTGGTGTTAAAATACAAAAATTATTCATAAATACTCACGGGTCGGGGAGGTATTTTTTTATTTATTTATTTTGGTCTACCTGCCATCATATGCGTTTGTGTTCGTAGATGATATAGTTTAAAAAAAAAAACATATTAAAACCTAACATGAACTAAACAATTCTTTTTAATTCTGTAAATTTATTTAATTAATACAGATAATTTAAAAAATACATTTACAATATATTTAATACAAATAATTTCAAATTATATTTAAAGTGTATTTTGGTTTTAGTGACACATATACAATACCACTCAGAACTAAAATAACGACTTCTCCAGCACGTATTACATCTTGGACATGTAGTACGTAGACACTAAATATTTTTTTTTTTTTTAAATTAATTATATTTTTAGAGGTGAGGTGTTACTTTTGTGACAAAAATTAACATAAATATATATATATATATATATTATATATTATATATATATATATATATATATATATTATATTATATTATATATATATATATATATATATATATATATATATATATATATATATATATATATATATATATATATATATATATATATATATATATATATATATATATATATATATATATATAATATATAATATATTTATATATTAGTATAAATTATATATAAAAATTTTAAAATAAAAATAAAAAAAAAAAAAAAAATAATAAAGGTATATATATATATATATATATATATATATATATATATATATATATATATATATATATATATATATATATATATATATATATATATATATATATATATATATATATATATATATATATATATATATATATATATATATAATTTATTATAATTATTATTATTAACACAAGCCAACCGCTCACTAACATATTAAATACAATAATGACTGCATGGTAGCTAAAAATTCTTTGAATCAATTTACTGTAATCAATATATACTTGGCATGCGAATCATTTTTATTATACCCTTTCATGCCCAGACACACACACGCTTACATGTAGACACAGTTTCTTAATATTAATAAATATAATAAAGGTATATAAGATGATTCCCAGAACAGTAAAAATAAATATAAAAAAGATTAATATCTTTTTATTTTATTTTTTTACGAGAAGGGGAAAACGAACGAAATTAGGGTGTTTATTTCTTTTTTTAATAGATATAACCTCCAATTAGTTGGGGTAGGGGTTTTCACCCTTCCGTCTCCCACTTTTTATCGTTTTGGGGACACTCGTTAACCTATAGATGAACGAGAGCAAAATCTGTGATAACAAGGTCAAATTTCGACCCAATGTACAGTAGTTAAAGGGTAGGAATATCGATATATCGATATTTAATCGATTATTTAATTGATATTTTACATCTTTTATTTTGTTATTATTAATTTAATATTCATTTATTATTCATGCATGTTTTTTAGAAAAATTCTATCAGAAAATTTGCAAGTTAGCCTCGCACCGTCGCACCACAATAACCTTGACTTAAAAGATCACACAGACAGCATCAACGCAATTATTGGATGAAATAACAAATATTGTTTTCTTAAAGTTGTATCGATTACTTATTTTTGCATGGGTACTTGTTTATTACCTATTCTTATTTATTGCCTATTTAACCTAACTTTCTTTTTTGCCCTATCTTATGTTTTTTTGTCACTGAGACAGTTTAGTAGTTTTTAAACCTTGCATAAAAATATAATAATTAATCAAGATTAAAAAAAAACATAAGAGTTGGCAGACAGACACAAAACACACTCACTCACTCTCTCTCTCTCTCTCTCTCTCTCTCTCACACACACACACACACACACACACAGGTATATAAAAAATCTTTAATTAAAAAAATATCCCAATAGTAATGTTCATTTAGTAGTCCTTCACCTTGCTCATTCTAACTAAGCCTAATAGGCAAGGCCGTCATTCTTATTTCTTAAGGCCAAGCTTAGCCTGGGGCAAGAGTCCACAGTGTATAAACAAAAATCAGTGAAGTCACTGTTATTATAATTGCTTCATTAGAGTGTGTAAATAAGAATATATATTAAACAAGAAATGTTTTGTTACATTTAAATTGAATTAATTTTTATATTTGTTTAGTTTTAATTTAATTAATTACATAACTTTTTTATTAATCCTTTTTTTTTTTTTTGCCAACTTAATCGTTTTTATTAATGTTTAAATTTTGCAGTTATAATATAATCTTTTGAAACCTTGTGTATTGTGATAGGCTTATTTTTATTTGTTCATTTTTGTTATTTTGAATTCTACCAGAATAATTGCCTATTGTTCAAATTACTTAAATTACAATTAAATTACTTGCAAGTTATTTTATACTCTTGTGTAAAACAATGTTTACTTCAAAGGTAAATAAATATTTTTTGAAAGTGTTTTAAAGTTTCCTATTATATATATATATATATATATATAATATATATTATATATATATATATATATATATATATATATATATATATATATATATATATATATATATATATATATATATATATATATATATATATATTTAATATATATATATATATATATATATATATATATATTTATATATATATATATAGGCCAGACTTCGGTTTGAACCACATAAATATTTAAAAAACTACTGAACGTACGTAAAAAAGGATTATATTTTTAGAATCCTTGAAGAAATTTGATAAGGAAAAATTGGGAATTAAAAATAAAAAACATATTTACTTTAATAACGAAATTTATTTTATTTAGGAAAAATTGACGACATCGTACGTTTGACAGCGCACGTCTGGCAACGTCTTTTTATGAGTCAAATTCCGAAAATTTAACGTTGCATAATTTTCGCGAGTGCGTAGAAAATTGTAACAAAAATATAAAATATATATATATTTGGTGTAATATGGCAGTAGGCTACGATCCTGCAGCAACATACGCTATCGGTTAGGCCACAATCCCACGGCGATCTTCGGTCGTCAGGTTAAATAAGTCGAAAGGAGTTCGTTAAAATAAAAACCTAATAATAATAAATAAAAAAAAAAAAAAAAAAAAAAAAAAAAATAAAATCGTACAATTTTTTTTTTCTTTTTCATTTATTTTAAAATATTTTACACTTTTCCTACCTGAAATTCGACAAGGATTTCAAAAATATAATCCTTTTTTACGTACGTTCAGTAGTTTTTTAAATATTTATGTGGTTCAAACCGAAGTCTGATCATATATATATATATATATATATATATATATATATATATATATATATATATATATATATATATATATATATATATATATATATATATATATATATATATATATATATATATATATATATATATATATCCAAAAAATATTTGTCTCTCCCCTCATTTTCCCTTATTCCCTTATCACAGGTAATAAAAATCAATATTTTAAGGGTAAAATTTTCAGTTCATTTTAAATTTCTACATTTACCCCTAACAAAAAAAGAAAACGACCAAATAAATTTATATTAGAAACTACAATTTAAATTTTTTATTTTTATATTTTTAATTTTTTTTTTAATTTTTTTTTTTTAATTAGATTTCAAATAAATATATTAATACAAAAAGCG
>SEYY01015964.1:27500-30000 GCA_009176605.1 Armadillidium nasatum | reverse complement strand
ACAATACTTAAAGACAATCGTTCAACTTAAAAGGAAAGGAAGTTTTTTCTCTAAAAAGTGAAAAAAAAAAAAAAAAAATTCCAATTTTGTTTTTATTTGAAAATCAATTTAAGTTTGAACTGGGAAATTTTCTATTTAATATAACTTCCCCTCAGTCTCCCCTTAGAAGAAGGGAACCTATAAAAGATCTCTTTGGATACAGGTTTGGTTAGGCTAGGTTAGGTTAAGTTAGGTTAGGTTAGGTTAGGTAGTTAGGTTAGGTTAGGTAGGTCACTTGGTTAGGTTAAGTTAGGTTAGGTAGGTTACTTGGTCATAGGTTTTTATCGAAGGTAATAAATGTTTATTGAAAAATGTTGTCAATTAAATATTTAAAAATTAATTAATTTAAAATTAATGATTTCAGTAAGTCAGTTTGTTTTGAGAGGTTGAAATGTGTTGAATAAATTTTATAACATCTGTCATATATATATATATATATATATATATATATATATATATATATATATATATATATATATATATATATATATATATATATATATATATATATATATATATATATATATATATATATATATATATATATATATATATATTAAAAGCTTGTTTTCTAAATTTAAAATAGAGTTTTTAAATATTTATTAAATAATTGCATATAAATATATTGTTTTTAATTTTATATTTTAAATAGTTATCTGTTAATAGAGTGAGTTATGTGAAAAAAGATAAAATGTGTGAATATTTTTTTTTTTATTATTGTGTTATTTTTTACGTAGAATTATTCCAAATGGATGAATAGGCCACTCCCATTCCCCCAAATTATATGGGAAATATTTTGCATTCCCCCCCCTCTCCAAACTCAAGCCGTTCATTGATAATCAAATATCTGCATCACACATCCGTAAAGGGAGAACAAAGATTCGGATGTGTTTATTTAAATATGGATGTCTTTTTCTTTTTATACATTTGGGGCAGCAATGAAAGCCCCCCACCCTAAAATGATATATATATATATATATATATATATATATATATATATATATATATATATATATATATATATATATATATATATATATATATATATATATATATATATATATATATATATATATATATATTATTTCAGATAGTTTTGTGCTTCTTGTTACTTGTGCTTCAAGATCAGTGTGCTTCTCAGCGGGCCCAAATCCATCCACGATATTTCCCATGGGATTCCAATTTCAAGCAATCCCGGGATTCTTTTTCTAGAACTGGGGGAACTGGGATCCCGTCCAGGGTTCCCTATGACCCGACAGGTCATGGTGACCCGCAGTTCAATTATTATTATGTTTAGTGTAAATTGGATGTAAATAATAATCATCATTTATATAAAAAATTTTTTATTAAAATTATTATTATTATTATTATTATTATTATTATTATTATTATTATTATTATTATTATTTTTATCACTTACTATTATCAATAGTCATATAAAATATTTTATTATTATTATTATTATTATTATTATTATTATTATTATTATTATTATTATTATTATTATTATTATTATTATTATTATTACGTAGATAAATAAATAAATTGCTATTTCCCGTCAATAGAGGATCTTTTGTGTTTTTCCTTGACAAAAAATAGTGGAATGGTGGTTAGGGACGTGCAACAAACCAAAACGTAGCCCGCCCAGTAGTAGCCTGAAAGAATAATAAAAAAAAAAGATGTCATTTGGTTTATCTCTCTCTCTCTCTTCTCTTTCTTTTTCTCTCTCATTCTCTCTCTCTTTCTTTTTCTTTCTCTCTCTCTCTCTCTCTCTCTCTCTCTCTCTCTCTCTCTCTCTCTCTCTCTCTCTCTCTCTCTCTCTCTCTCTCTCTCTCTCTCTCTCTCTTCGCTCGCACACATTCATTCGCTCTTTATATATATATATATATATATATATATATATATATATATATATATATATATATATATATATATATATATATATATATATATATATATATATATATATATATATACTTACATTCCGTCTTTATTATAAAAAGTAGTAAAAATAGGAGTGAGAGGAGATTGAAGGAGGCTGTGTAAGAGGCTCCAACCACAGCTTCCAAACACGGGTATGCCAGTTCGACCCCCAGTTCGATGAGTAGTGGCACAGAAGCAAATTGAAAGGCGTAACCTCCTCCGATTGCTATGTATACTTGAACTATATATATATATATATATATATATATATATATATATATATAATATATATATATATATATATATATATATATATATATATATATATATATATATATATATATATATATGTATATATAAGAAAACTTGTATATGGAATGGCCAAGAACAAGAAAGCAAGCAAAGAACCAGAAACGAATATGGTTTTGAATAAAGAGGGAGAACCGCAAGAGGTAGCGGAAAGATGGAGAGAGTATTTTGAGGAGTTGCTGAATGTACAGGAAGAGGAGGATTTGGAAGAGGTGGAAATAGTGGAGGC
>SEYY01015964.1:20000-22500 GCA_009176605.1 Armadillidium nasatum | reverse complement strand
TCTATGGTTCAAAACTAGGTAAAAGATTTAAATATTAACACCCCCTTCCCTTCCTTGAATAGGGCTCTGCCCGTGAGCTGTGGTGATGTATTAAAAAAAAAAAAAAATGTATTAAAAAAAAAAAAAAAAAAAAGAGAAAACTACTAAAAAAAACCATTACCAGTAGCTGTGGTTCTTTCACTAGGAGGGAACCACAGAGACGAAATCAGCGGTGGTAGGGCCAGAGCAGAACATCCTGCAATTCCGTTTATAGCTCCTCCTGTGATTGCTAATCTAAAAGCAAATAATAATAATAATAATAATAATAATAATAATAATAATAATAATAATAATAATAATAATAATAATAATAATAATTAATAATAATTAATAATAATAATAAAAATAATAAAAATAATAATAATAATAATAATAATGATGATGATGATGACAATGATGATGAATATAATTATAATAATTAATAATAATAATAATAATAATAATAATAATAATAATAATAATAATAATAATAATAATAATAATAATAATATCACCATTATCACTTTGTCAGAATCTAAATTGAAATTCAGAATGAAGTCAAATAAGCTAAGAAACTTAGAAAGTGAGAGAGAGAGAGAGAGAGAGAGAGAGAGAGAGAGAGAGAGAGAGAGAGAGAGAGAGAGAGAGAGAGAGAGAGAGAGAGAGAGAGAGAGAGAGAGAGAGAGAGAGAGAGAGAGAGAGAGAGAGAGAGAGAGAGAGAGAGACCATTTTTTTACTAAGAAAAATGTACGCAATAAGGGCACATCATACCCGAAGTTTTTGCCTTATACAATAAAATTAAAATTAAATACAAAAAAAATTACATAACAGAAAATTGAGTTCTGTACTCACGCAGTAAATGCTTTGTCCTCTGAAGAGATACATCTGAGTCCAGTGGCAAATGACATCAAAAATGTGGCACCAATTAGCCCTTTACGTGCCCCTGGGCAAAAGAAGAATATATTAAACAGATGAATAAATAAAGGTTTATAACCCTCACACAAGAAAGATCCAAAGAAGATTTAATTCAGTAGGGAATACAACTTATAAGACAGAATTCCACATAGCAGAGATGGCTGGAAAAAATTAACACATTTTTATATATTTCCAATCAACGAAAGTTTAAACCCTTTAGGAAAGATATTATTATTATTATTATTATTATTATTATTATTATTATTATTATTATTATTATTATTATTATTATTATTATTATTATTATTTGATAAAATAATATATTTAGTATTCATAATTAGTATAACTGAGTTTAAAAAGAAGATTATCATTTACCGTATGTCTGAGTGAACCAATTTGAAGGAAGAATAAAAATTATAACTGCTGCCGGTCCCAAACTTTGTAAAATGGCGATGATTGAATCCTCCCATCCAAAGGCCGCTTGGGCCGAGTCCATTATTGGTCCGAATGTGCCCCATACCACAGTCTGCATTGGTAGATAATATATATATATATATATATATATATATATATATATATATATATATATATATATATATATATATATATATATATATATATATATATATATATATATATATATATATATATATATATATATATATATATATATATATATATATAATATATATATATATATATATATATATATATATATATATCCTTTAGTGGTAAAGACCAGGGGCCCCACATAGAATCCACCAATCAAAGGCCGACATGAATGGATAAAAGATGGTAGAAAGTGTTAGTCAAAGTAAATGGAAAAAATAGTAGTAAGTGTGCTCCAGACCTCAAGAATGAGCATAGCGAATATGTCTGGGCTCAGAAAAACGAGTTGAACAGGCTCTCCTCAGTGGAAAGGGAATGTGATTAAAGAGTTAGGAAGAAGAGTGTCTGTTTTTTTTTTTTTTAACCCAGCAATTCCTTTCTACGATAGACCGGCAAAAAGCGCGTTATTTTCCGCTCAATATAGAAATGAATTAGGGCGTTTTTATTTTACGGTGTTGTAAGGTGATGGTGAAAGGAGAGCGATGCAACTCTTCAATTGTAAGAAAGAGATTGAGAGAGTCTGTAAGAAGGAGAGTTAATAAGCCGAAAACCCATAGACTCCACCTTTTCATGAAGAGCTGTGTGAGGGGAACCACCCTAAATGTATTGGGCATACTACATATAAAGATGAAGAACGCCCTAATAAAGAACAAGCTACTGGGGTGGTGAAAACCCTTAGACCGCACCTTTTCAAGAAGAGGTGTGTGAGGGGGAACCTCCCTAAATGTATTAGGCATACTACATTCAAAGATGAAGAAAGCCCTAATATGGAGCAAATCACTGGGGCTGTGAAAAGAAGTTGCGAAGACTCCTCAGAACATTTGATCTCTCAGAAGCTTTTTGTTCAGTAATAATAATAGAGAAATAATACGACCCTTCCAAGAAAGGGATTGAGGGTTCTTGAGAAATGAAAGTACTGAAAATGTTAGCAAATGACGAAGGCTTGAATTTTGGTTCC
>SEYY01015964.1:0-15000 GCA_009176605.1 Armadillidium nasatum | reverse complement strand
ATATATATATATATATATATATATATATATATATATATATATATATATATATATATATAATATATATATATATATATATATATATATATATATATATATATAATATATATAAATTCTGCCAGGTAAAACAATAATTCAAAAGCATCATTGAACCTCATAAACATTTTAATCAATAAAAGCAAAGAGAATACTCACATTATAAACCAATTATCAATAAATGATGAAGTCTCAACAGACCAGAAAACAATCGCATATTCACTAAATAGTTGTTTTATCAATACTGAAAAGGATATCTTAGTAAACAAACCAGCAAGACAAGCAACTTTGAAACATTCTTACCTCAGAGCAACACACAATTCTCATTTGAAAACATTACGCCTTTAGAGGTCCAAAATTCAATTCATAGCTTTTTTTTAAAAAAAAAGCATTTTTTTTTTGTCGTACCAAAACGCAAATACAAGCTCGTGTCAGACATCATTTCCATCCCACTAGCATCACTTATTTAACGCTTCAATCCTTTCAGATATGTTTCCCACTAAGGCAATCAATGCCCGTGAGATGTGAACTTTAAAAAAAAAAAAAAAAAAAAAAAAAAAAAAACCCTTAAAAATGTCCAGCGTGACTCCAATCTTTTAAAAAAATGACCCCTCCCTCTCTAAAAACTACAGGCCAATGTCCATTCACACACTTGATTAGCAAAATTTTCGAAAAAATATTCAAGCAACTGACGGAATATTTCACCTCATACTCATTATTTAGCTATTTCCAGTTTTGTTTGAGAGAAGTGCGTTCAACTTTGGAAGCACTTATCTACCTGACTGAAAATCTTACAAAATCTAGAAAATAAAAAATCATCCGCCCTTCTGTTATTATATTTAACTATAGCTTTTGACACAATAGACCTTGATAACATATTAACCAAATTAAATAGATTGGGCTTAAAACTTATCTCAATGGAAGAAAACAATACGTAAAGCTGGGTAATATACTTTCTAATACACCACAAATAAAAACTGGAGTTCCATAGGGGTTCATACTAGCACCGCTTCTATTTTATATATATACAAACGATTTAATCAACTCGCACAACTCCTTCTCTGTCTCGTTCGCAGATGATATATCTATGTTGATCAACGACAAAAACCCCTTAGGCCTAAACTCTCTCCCAAAAAAGTTGAAAGCACTTTATCAAGCATCATGATATGTATCGACACAAATAAACTGTCATTAAACTTACAAAAAACCTCATACATAATAATAAGCAACAAAAAAGTAGGAAATAACTTTAAAATTAAACTAAGCGACATCGAACTAACTAGGACAAGCAGCGCAAAAACACTAGGAGTCATAATAGATGGAAAATTAACATTGAAAGAACACATAGAAACATTAGAAAATAAACTCTTAAAGTATGCATACTAGTAAAATTAGCAAAATCCATTCCACTGCATATACTGCGAAATAGATATTTTTCACATATTCTCCCCCGCATAGTGTATTACTTCTCCGTATATGGAACAACACCCAAAACAAACACACAATAAATCATAATAATACAAAAACATATTATAAGGTTCCTCAGTGTTAGCAAGATTTTTATAGTCGTACACCATCCTTAATCATAAAACTTAACATTTTGCAATTTGATCATCTTCAAAAACTCTCTCTCCTAAAGGAAATACACACCAAGTGAGATATATATATATATATATATATATATATATATATATATATATATATATATATATATATATATATATATATATATATATATATATATATATATATATATTATATATTATTATTATTATTATTATATTACTATAAATATTGTTTTGATCGTTGAAAAGTTATTATTAATATCAGTATTTTCAATGGTGTGATAGTTGTAATGTTTTACCATTATTGCTATTATTATTTTTAATATTTTCATCCCATATGAAATTATTATTATCATAACTACAAATATTTATCATCATAATATTTATTATTATTGTCATTATTATTGTTATAATTCTGTTACTTTATAGTAGTAACTTATTATAATTTATTATATTGTTTATTAAGTGAATTAAAATATTATGTAGGTATGAAACATTATTATTATTATTATTATTATTATTATTATTATTATTATTATTATTATTATTATTATTATTATTATTATTATTATTATTATTATTATTATTATTATTATTATTATTATTATTATTGCATTTAGTAGTATAGGACCTACTCTAACATTGAAAACCTGTGAATGTACAATATCTGAATAAAGCTTTAAAAATAATAGTAATAATAAATATTATTATTATTATTATTATTATTATTATTATTATTATTATTATTATTATTATTATTATTATTCAGTTATTTAATTTCACAGTTGACCTTTCCACTCTCGTGGGGTGGTGCCCGCCACAATTCACTTTCATACATACCCACACCTCCTGCCTCCCATTCCCTTTTACTATCGTTCTCCAGTTCGTTTTGTCAAAAGCAACTCTCTTACCCTCTTCTACACTCAGACCTCTCCCTCCAAAAATCTCCCTCACCCCATCTATCCTTCTCCACATTGGCCTTACCCTCCCCCTTCCCCTCTCTGCCTATGATCTCACCACTCTATCCAATATCCAATCTTCATTCATCCTACACATATGTCCAAACCGCTTTAGTACGCCCTCATCACCTCCGCCCACTATTCCCCTCTTCCATTCACACATCTCCCTTATCATTTTGTTCCTAATCCTATCTACCTTTCTAAAACCACAGATTACCCTCAAACACTTCATCTCAAAAACCTCCAATCTTTTCCTTGTTTAAAGCATCCATTATACATGTTTCACACTCATACATTACAGATGGTAGACATACTCTCAAACATCCATACCTTTTTTTCCTTTTACAATTTTATATTATTATTTTTATTATTATTACTATTATTATTATTTTTATTATTATTATTATTTTCATCATCAATATTATTATTATTAATTATTATATTATTATTATTATTATTATTATTATTATTATTATTACTATTGTATTATTATTATTATTATTATTATTATTATTATTATTATTAATACTATTGTATTATTATTATTATTATTATTATTATTATTATTTAGTATATAATTTTCATTCACTCGTGTTGTAATTTTATTCATTTACGCACATGTATTTTTTTATTTTATTTCTTTTATGTTGAAGATGAATCTTCTGAGTTTGAAACGCCCTTATAATACAATGTTTATAAATGTGTTGGCGTCATCTTTTATCCTTATAGAATAAGGCTTCCAAGAAACGTCATTCACACACACACACACACACACACACATATATATATATATATATATATATATATATATATATATATATATATATATATATATATATATATATATATATATATATATATATATATATATATATATATATATATATATATATATATATATATAGTATATATATATATATATATATATATATATATATATATATATATATATATATATATATATATATATATATATATATATATATATATATATATATATATATATATATATATATATATATATATATAATGTAATACAATTATCCCACGACCTTAAGGTCGATACTTCTGACCCTTATATTGTCTGCGTCTGTACGACCATGATTTTTGAAAGTGGGGGATCAAGAAGGTGTGTAATTAAAACTCTGAAAGCAATGGAACAAGATCCTCCAGAAGGACGCGCAGACGAAGGCCATGTCGAGAGCAAGCAAATAATAGCCATATATGGAAGTTCAAGGATATTTTACGGAATTGCGTTTATTTTAAAATTTTCTACACGGAGAGGGCTGCTAAATCTCTTGGTTAAACTTGAAGGAATGTTTTAAATGAAGTGCTAATGTTGAAATGAAAACTGAATATATTTCAAGATTTTGCCTAATATTATTAATACTGTTATTACTAATACTACTATTACAAGTACTAATGATAATAATGACAATGATAATAATTTTTTTTCTAATCAAAACATTATTATTATCACTAATTTTATATCATTATTCTCATTTTTATTATTATTACATACCTGGTAAAAGGCAAAGAAAGAAAATACAGCCAATATCCAAAACCTCGTTGGATACGCCCTTATTTCTACTGAAGATTCGTCAGGTATTAATGCCTGAGGTCTATAAATAATACCGTCGATACTACTGTTACTAATAGTACTAATATTATTTTTATGTTTATTATTTTCTTCATTATTATCAATAGTCATTGTTAATTACTTTTATTTTTAATATTTATTTAACGTTATAAACCACATCTTAATAATAATAATAATAATAATAATAATAATAATAATAATCCTCTGATTTTCTAAAATTCATTATCATTTTAATTACTATTATAATAATTTTTATTATTATCATAACTATTATTTTATAATCATTATTATATGATTATTACTGTTAATAAAATAATTATTTTCCTTATCATCATTAATTTTATCAACATTATTTTTATTATTATCATCATCATTTATTATTATTATCATTTTTACTATTATTATTATCATCATTATTATTACTACTACACTAACACACTATTATTGTTAACAATAATTAAGAACGTTATAGGTCCGGAAATGGCTGATGATTTAAGAGAACTGAAGTCTTCTCTGAAATATCGAATGCATATATACCAACATGTGAAAATTTGGACTTATCGCAAGTTTGTTTATTTATCTGTGTAGAAAAATCATTATACTTGTGCCTTCTCCCTTATTCTTTTACGTATGACATATATATATATATATATATATATATATATATATATATATATATATATATATATATATATATATATATATATATATATATATATATATATATATATATATATATATATATATATATATATATATACATACTCGTATATATACACAGGGTGTTACAGGACCTCACCGACAAACTTGTAGGACTGATAGGTCATACAGAGATGAACATTTTTTGTTAGGTACATATAACCCCCCCCCCCCCAACCCTACGTCACGGAGTTAGGAGCATGGGTTCTTGTGCTCGCCCGTACGGTTAGGAAATGAAATGGAAACAATTGCGCATAATACATTTTATTGGAAGTAATGTTTACATTATAAATGTGTGTTCAAACAGTCTGAATTGCGTCTCATTATTTGCATGATATCGTCGCAGCAACGACCGTCCAACTCTGTAGAGCATGGCAGGATTCTGTTTGATGCGGTGAAACGCATCATTGATATGGGCAATCAGCTGAGCTCTCGAGGTAACTGGAGTTTCATACACCATACCTTTGACATGCCTCCAAAGGAATGACGTCAAGGGGCGTCAGGTCAGGTGAACGCGGTGGCCACGCAACAGGTCCTGCACGTCCTATTAAATATTTCCCAAAGTCGACGGTTAACTCCCCCCTCGCATCAATACAGAAGTTCGCTGGGACGCCATCCCGCTGAAACCAGAGTTGTCGTCGCACAGCAAGAGGTATGTTGTCCAGTAGGTCCGGAAGTACGGTCTGCAGAAACTATTGGTACGCAGCTCCCGTTAGCCTTTGTGGCAGGATTATAGGTCCCAGCAAATGTTGGGCAGCAATTCCAACCCAGTTGTTCAAGGATCGTTGGTAACCTCATGTGGGTTCGCATAGTTCCAGACGTGGCTATTTTTGCTGCTAAAATAACAGTCATGAGTAATGAAGACTTCATCTACGAATAATACGTGCTTGGAGAAGGTGTCATCATTTGCACAGAGATGAAAGAACCCCCGAACAAATGCATACGAGGTGCATAATCGCCTGGTCCCAGGGACTGAGTCCTCTGAAGGTTGTACACTTGTAGGTTACATTTCCACAGAACCCTCCATATGTACAGGTGACTTACTCCCATAGCATGCGCCACGGCAAGCGTGCTCGATGACGGGGCCTTGCTGAATCTCTCGACCACGTCATCCTCAAACACCGATGTCCTCATAATACGCCTTACATCACCTACATGCTGAGGACGAAGGTTGCCCCTTTCCTGTAGAAGGCAATGTATTGAAGCAATGGTACTGTGATGTGGATAATGTTGCTCGTAGATGCGACGAGCCTCTCGTCCATTTCACCTAGCCTCACCGTAACACATTATCTTGTCGGTCCGTTCATGTAACTTCGTAGTCTTATGTTTACTGCTACGAGCACAACACCATAATCTAAAACAACCATGTGGACGGTTGACCGATAAGCGTGTCTATACGCACACGAAGCAGAATAACAATAAACCGAGACTATGTTACGTGGTGTGGCGCGCACCTCGACGATGCCGCAGAACTTCGAGATAAGGAGGTTGGGGGGTATATGTAGCTAAACAAAAAAAATGTCCTTTCTCTGTATAACCTATCGGTCCTACTAGTTGTCTGTGAGGTCCTTGTAACATTGTATGTATATATAGGTCAGAGTTTACTTTAGCATCCATAAATATCTCAAAAACTACTAAACGTACGTTAAAAAAGGATAACATTTTTGGAATCCTTGGTGAATTTTGAGAAAGTAAGTGTAAAAATAAGTTAAAAAAATGGCTTTGGTACGACATTTTCAAATTTATAAGTTGGCGTTATTATTATTATTATTTCGTTTTCTAACGTACTTTGTTCGACTTATTTAACCCGACGACCGAAGTTTGCCGTGGGATACAAGCTTAACTGTTAGATGGAATGTGGACGTGGCATGCTACACTGCCAGACGTACGATTTTGTAAAGAGCATTAAATAAATATAATTTACATACGTATTTAAATTATTCTAAGATTTTTTTTATTTCCCACTTTTTCTTACTAAAAATTCGCCAAGGATTTCAAAAATATAATCCTTTTTAACGTAAGTTCAGTAGTTTTTGAAATATGTATGGATGCTAAAGTAAACTCCTGGCCGTATATATATATATATATATATATATATATATATATATATATATATATATATATATATATATATATATATATATATATATATATATATATATATATATATATATATATATATATATATATATATATATATATATATATATATATATATATATATATATATATAAATCAGAATTAAGCCTGGAAGTAGTGAGAAAAAGCCTTAGCATCTTACGACTGGTGCTGGGCATGTAAGTAATGGATGTTAGTCCTTGACCTTGACCCAAGGTTTTGGGGGACGGTTGACTCCAAGTAAATATACTCTCTAAGGAGAAGAAGAAAAAAACAAAACAAAAAGGAAAGCATTGATATCTAGAGGTTTGTGTTGGGGTGTTCATGAATTTAAAATGTAGTGACCTTACTGTTAAGGATGACCTTGGCTATTCCTTAAATTTATGGATGGGTTGGATATCCGGTTGCTATCAAATTTTTGTAAGTTCAGTTATCCAGCCTGATATTAGTACTACCTGGCCGGATATCCGGTAAAAAATATAAAATCCTTAAATATACGAGCTAAAATGTTCAAATTGTTAAAGTATACAATTTGTTGTTTTCATTCTGTGTTCCAATTTACTTTGTATTTTTTTCCCCCAATTCTGTTCTACATAACAGCACTGATATACCTTTTGCTATTCATGTTGTTCTTGTTTTCATTCTGTGTTCCAATTTACTTTGTATTTTTCCCCCAATTCTGTTCTACATAACAGCACTGATACACCTTTTGCTATTCATGTTGAAAAATTATACATAAGTCTTTAAGAGTTGAAATTGTCGGTAATCTAACAAAATACTTTTTTTTCCTGCTAGTTGAAAATTTGTTCAATTCAATTAAATAACTCCCTTAACAGTTAATGTTCTTCTAATTGTTCCTATTTTCTTATATTCTAATTATAGAATTTAATTTTTGTTTTCCTTCAAAATTTTTAGAAGTTCAGACGCTAAAATTAAATATATCTTTTAAAAATTTCTCTTAATGTAATAAAAAATATTTAATAATTCTGTACCATAAAATACTTTTAAAAAATAATTTTTTTTTCTCGTTTACTTGCTTTATTTAAAATTTAAATAGTGATTTGGTTTTATCAGTCGCATTTTTCGACACACACACACATATATATATATATATATATATATATATATATATATATATATATATATATATATATATATATATATATATATATATATATATATATATATATATATATATATATATATATATATAGAGAGAGAGAGAGAGAGAGAGAGAGAGAGAGAGAGAAAAGCAATATAAGTGAAAATTTTATCACCACCACTCACAGGTCGGGGGGTACGGGTAGCGGAGCCCTCCGTAGACAAACGTCCGTGTGCCATGCATTTACATCTTCTATTATAATAATATGCATTATTGCAGTACAGCAGCGAAATCGTAAATGCATGGCTCACGGTCATTGGTTTACGGGGAGCTCCAGTTGGTTTTTCGGGAAAATAAAACAAAAAAATAATATTTAAGTTTTTAAAGAGAGAATGGAATTTTAAGAATAATCTCAACAATGTCGACATCTTTTTGCTTTTGTTGATTTACTATTAGGAGAAGATTTAAGATTCCTTTTCTGTCGGACTTTCGATTTGTTGTTGTGTTTGTCCAACAATTTTATAAAGTTTTTCACTTCCGTTTCTGTCAGTTCTGCCCATCGAATGAATATATGTACTTCATATAATTGTTTTTTTGCGACAAGCTTTCTGTAGTATTGAATCACTTTCTCACTAAAGGCAAGCTGTCTTCCGTAAGCTTTACCTTCTTCTTCAGAGAGAGCGCTCCATTCAATGAATTTTTTAAGTGAACTTAAATCATTACTAAGAAATGACTTGTTCATATGACGAACCATTTCAAATGCCAAATCTTTTTTAAACTTTACCATTTCGATTTCTGAAGAAGAAAAAACCCACTCCAGAAAGAAATTAATATCTTGAAAATCCCCTTTTGATAATGAGCTTTTAAAATGCCGCGCAAAGTCTCCCATATCATCTAAAACAAAACCTTTTTTAAAATTTTCAATTTCATTTGAAGACAGAGCAGACCATTCCAAAATCTTATCAAAATATTTTAATTTTTTACAAGTGTACAATCTATATTTCCATTCTTTTCTCACATATAATAAAAAAATTTTGAGCAGCCATTCTTTAATCTCCTCTGCAGAAAAAGCCCAATTCAGAATCTTTTGAAACTCTCCCTCCTCACTTAAAAAATTTGAATAAAATAAAATATCTTTTACATATTCATCATTAAATAGTTCCCTTTTGAAACTTTCAATTCTTCCTATCGGTACACAACATTCAATAAAAAAATCAACTCTTCTTAGATCACAAGTCACAAGGAATCTATAACATAACCTATTCCCATGTAACCTTACAATATCGGATTTCTCTTCAAAGGTGGCACTTGAAAAAATCAGTCGCATAATTTTTTCATCTTCAATGGTAAATTCATAATCTATAAGTTTATCTATAATGTACGAGAATCCTAAATATTTAAAATCTGAATGAAGGGTAGATATAAAATAATCATCTTTCTCTTCGTTAGTAAACGCACTAAGCAGATCTCTTTTATGTATTCCTTCCAAGCGGAAGAAAAACCTTTTTAAAGATGAAGAACTTTGAATCCAAAAATCTCTTAAAATATTATGATAATCACAAAACTTAGAAGACTTTTTATTTTGCATTAAACTCACTAACCTGTGGAGAAGTAACCAAAATCCGGTTTTCGGTAACACTTCCCAAAATTGACTCACTATAATCCATAAACATGTTTTGATAAGGCCAAGTTAATAGATTATATAATACATAAAACAACGTAAGTGGCTGGAAGAACAACATTAACAGTCTCTGATCTAAATAATGAAGAAAAAATATTGCAATTTCAAGATGTTTCTGATATGGTAAAAATAACCGAAGAGGAAATAAATTAGGAGAAATATCACTTGCGAGGTAATACATACCCTTAAAATTACTTAGGAAATTATTAAATTCCTTTCTAGCAAAAATCACAGCCTCCTCTTTTTCTGACTCATTCAACTCTTCAAAGCACTTTTTGAATGCCACATCACTGCAGTTTCTAAATGACTCATTGTCAAAAATACTTCTTAAATTTGTATAATGAAAAACTGTCATCTGTTTTCTCCATTATAATTTGAAGTTCACCCAACAAAAGGTAAGACCATATATCGGCCATCTTATTGCGATAATCGATGCAAAAACCATTACAATATACTTCATTTTCAACTTTGGGTCTCTTGTCTTCTGGTAATTGCTCCCATAAAACAGGAATAATATCAGACAAACAGTAATAACAAGCTATACAAAATTTTTGGGAAGGGCTTAATTCAGTGTCCTTTAATATCTCTCTTGCAGCCTTTTCTTCATTAAGTATTCCTTTTGAGGTAAATAAAGAACTTCTGAGGAAGGAACAACTATAATCTAAGGGCAAATCAAACACATCATTATAAAAATCTGCCCAATCTATAGACTGAATTAAACAAAAAATTACTACATGTATTGGTATTTTTTCTCTCAATCCAAAAGGTAATTTCTTCAATGCATCTAATACTTTCTTCTCCATATTTTCAAACCACAAATCGCTTCCTTCACGCCACAAAATATGATCGACCTCAAGATTTGGCAGTCTTAAAATTTCCTTTTTGAATTCTAATTTGTTTGCAATCTCAATGGCAATTTGAATTCCACAAAGTTCTTCCAAATGAGAAGCCATTTCTGGAAAAGAAATCAGTAATGATATATATATATATATATATATATATATATATATATATATATATATATATATATATATATATATATATATATATATATATATATATATATATATATATATATATATATATATATATATATATATATATATATATATATATATATATATATATATATATATATATTAAAGACTGCAATAACCGCAGATTTAAAACACAACTGAAACAACCCAGTATTAAAATAAATATTGGCGAACGTTTTCGGACAGACGTCCCTTATCAAGCCAGAGTTAAAAAGAGTTAAAAAGTTAAAACGGAGACCAGCTCCAAGGAAGGTGATTAAAACAGTGCAAGGAAGCGTCAGAGAGTAAAATGGGAAATGCTCACAGCCAACTCAAGAAGAAGGAAAAAAAAAAAAAAAAAAAAAAAAAAAAAAAAAAAAAAAAAAATTTGAACATATCGATACAAAATCTACAATAATCTATATATAGTTATATATTTGAAATCATGTCCTCTTTTCACAATCAATTAATCTGTTAAATTTTGGGATTAATTTTAAACTGTTTAATACAAAATCGTCAACATCTAGGCTCATTTTATTATTATTAAAAGTGTTAGAGTTGTGAATGACAAATGACTCGAGAAGTTTTCTTAAAAAAATGTCGTTTTCTTTGCAAATTACTTTAGCATCTTTAATCAAAATTTTATGGTTGTTTTCACATCTATGTTGGTATAGTGCACTGCTTTCATTGCCCGTTCTTAAATCATAATCGTGTTGGTACATTCTTCTTGAAAAATCAATAGTCTCACCAACAAAACACCCGGAACAGTCTCTACAAGGAATTGTGTAAACAGCATTAACAATATTATTTTCATTTGAAGCTTTACTATGAGAAAAGAACTTTTTAATATTGTTATTATTGCCATAAATTATGTTAATATTTTTTGGTAAAAGAGATTTTATGTTAAGATTTAAAGTGGTAGGTAATTTAAGTATATTATCTGTAGAAAAGCTGCTTCTTGTATTAAAATTATAAAATCTCTTCCTGGCTTTAATACAAGAAGCAGCTTTTCTACAGATAATATACTTAACGCAAATGCAATAATCTTTCTGGCTCCTCTTCCTCCCGCCCTTTCTGGCATTTTGCAAAAAATGTCAACTCTAACTTTGCTTCTTCCTCTTTCCCTCCTCTAGTATCTTCTGACGGTTCAACTGCCGTTTTGCCTTCCTATAAAGCTGAACTCTTTGCTCAAACTTTTGCCTTTAATTCAACCTTAGACGATTCCGGAGCTGTTCCTACTCCTTCAACTCCCTCCAACTCATTTATGCCAAAAATTGTAATTTCTTCTAAAGACATCATTTCTGCTCTCTCTGAGCTTAACACTAAGAAGGAACATGGTCCTGATGGTATCCTTCCTGTGGTTCTCAAAACTTGTGTTTCCGAGCTTGCACCCTGCCTTGGTAAACTATTTCGTCTTTGCCTCTCTACTTCAACCTTCCCTTCTTGCTGGAAACGTGAGCTCATTCAGCCTGTGTCGAAGAAGGGGGGCCTCTCTCAACAAAAAGGGCTAGCAATCACCGCCCTCGTTTACACTGCATGCATCAACTCCATGGAATGTTTAGAAGGTAAATGAAAACCTTACTTAAGAATTAAAATAAATCTCAAGAAAAAGCATAAAACTCTAAGAACAAAACATATTTTTAGTTCTCCATAGGAGACTTTTTTGAGCACAGATAGAAGACTATGCAAGCCGTAGCGAAAGGCTCAAGACCCCTCCTTGAAAAGAATGAATATATATATATATATATATATATATATATATATATATATATATATATATATATATATATATATATATATATATATATATATATATATATATATATATATATATATATATATATATATTTCCGTCATAAAAAAGATAGCTATTTTCTCAGATGGAAGAAATAGACAATATGATTTTTAATAAAGATATTTCGTTTTCTTACCTTTTTTTATTCTCAAAATGAAAGGAAACACGATGACGAAATATAGGAATGACCTTGGGAAACACTTCTTCTCACACTGAAAAATAAATGATTTCTGTCAATGTTTAATTAAAAAAAAAAAAAAAAAAAAAAAACCTCTTTTTTTTTTTTTTTTTTTTTTATATATAAAATAAAATTAAAATGAATTTTTTTTTTATAAAAAAAAAAAAAAAGTTTCCGTACACCAACTAAAAACTCGAAGCGACAGTAAAAAAACGTAAAAGTTTCTGAAAACTCCACAATAAAAAAAAAACCTGAAATTCAGAAAAAATACTCTATGAATAAATAAAAGGCAAAAGATGACTTTAAAACCTACTCCAGAAATAAAAAGAATCTAAACTAAAGAAACCTGTAATAAAATTTATACTAAAAATGTAGAAAATAAATAAGCATACAAAATAATAGAGCAAACAGTTATAACATGTTTTGTTATTTAGTAATTAAATATTTTTCATTTATTTCGTCAAAAAAAATTCACTCTAAATTATTTTTAAAATAAATAAACTATTTATATTTTTGCTTATTTGTCAATGCTTTTTATTATTATATATATATATATATATATATTATATAATATATATATATATATATATATATATATATATATATATATATATATATATATATATATATATATATATATATATATATATATATATATATATATATATATATATATATATATATATATATATAAGTGAAAAAAAAAAGAATTTATTTTTAAAAAATATATGTGGAATAAAAGAATTACGTTAGCATCTGCTTTTGTTTAAAATATGGCTAGAAGAACTTACAATAAATTGGAAACTTGAGATCAAAGAAGTGTAATTCCATATTTATTTTTCGTTTTCCTAAATTCTAAGAACGCTAATTTATTAAAAACTCAAAGTTACTTTTTAATTGAAATAAATAGCTATGAAAGAAGATCAATAAAACTGTCCCCGAATTCAAAATATATAAAATAAACAATCATAAATTTCTTTAAAATATTTAACATAAATCGCTTCATTAAATAATTTGTATTTTCAAATCAAAAGCTCAAAGTAAGGAAATAATTATTATAGAAATTTCTTCAGTATAATATCTTAAATAAAATATATGTTTACCATATATATATATATATATATATATATATATATATATATATATATATATATATATATATATATATATATATATATATATATATATATATATATATATATATATATATATATATATATATATATATATATATATATATATATATATATATATATATATATTAAATTTATTTTTAAAATAGTTGGAATAAAAGATTTATGTTACCGTAAGCCATGTGCTTTTTGTTTACACTGAAAGAAATTGGATATTATCAACGTGTGGAGTGTGGGGGGAGGGAAACTTCACTCCTATATATATATATATATATATATATATATATATATATATATATATATATATATATATATATATATATATATATATATATATATATATATATATATATATATATATATATATATATATATATATATATATATATATATATATATATATATATATATATATATATATATATATATATAATACGAATTTATTTTTAAAATAGTTGAAAATAAAATGATTTATGTTACCGTAAAACCATGTGCTTTTTTTTACACTGAAAAAAAATAGGATATTATCAAAGTGGTGGGTGTGTGGGGGGGGAAACTATTCACTCTTTATATATATATATATATATATATATATATATATATATATATATATATATATATATATATATATATATATATATATATATATATATATATATATATATATATATATATATATATATATATATATATATATATATATATATATATATATATATATTACCTTTTTTAAAACTAAAGTTTCAATAAACAAGTTGATTTTTAACACAATTTTTAAAACAGTAGGTTCTGAGATGGAAATGTAGGTGAGGTCGCTTTTATACACATCAGGTTGATAGTTGCCAGTTAACTTTTAAAAAAAAATATTCTTTCTTTCATTTTCCTGCTTATCCCTGTTGTTTTTCAAACCATTTTAAAAATGTTTTTGTATCTTTGTAAGATACAAAAACATTTTTAAAATGGTTCGAAAAACAACAGGGAAAATCAGGAAAATGAAAGGAAGAATATTTTTTTCGATAAAAAATAATCCACGTGATGGCAAGTAAAATATTTTCCCTAATCCCCTTATTTTCAAGCTTGATAATACGAATCTGCATATCTCTTAAAAATGGCTTAGG
>SEYY01015962.1:12500-42723 GCA_009176605.1 Armadillidium nasatum | reverse complement strand
ATATATATATATATTTCTTTTTTGTAGTTTTATGAGTAGGGAAAAAAATTCGGGCCCGCGTCTGTGAAGAATTACCAAAATGAGATGTGAATAATTAAAAAATTCAAAAAAGTAATTCTGAGCATGGTCTGCGATTTTTTGTGCAAGTTTGAATTACTTACGTAAGGATGTTCTTATAATCAGCTGTTAATTACTACAGCGAAGTGTCCCACAAAAATTAAGTGGTGTGTTCCATGGTCAAAATTTATTTTCTTCAATTTTCGCTGCCGCAATCTTGAATGGTCACGTGATGTAAAGAAACGTGGAGTTGACCAAAACTTTGGTTAGCCCCAGGCATTCTTTTAGAATAAAAACGTTTTGTAAATATTGTTACACAGATAGATTTGTTTGCAAATTATTTTAGCTTTTTCGTATCATAAATTTGTTTTAAATGCAGCAAATTAATTATTTCCAATTCAAAATTTTGTTGGTCCGAACGTTTTTGATCATGATTGCCGCCAAAGTCTTTTTAAAATCTTCGTTTGACTCGTACGTTATCCTATAATCTAACATATGACCTTAATGATATTAATTAAATTAAGTGATTATTTAAGTTAATTAAATGGCTGATTAAATTAGATTTTAAAATATTTTATTTATATACATCCAGCTGATAATTGCTAAAACGAAGTGTCCCACTAATATTCAAGATTCTTCAAGAAATTTTCGCAGTAGCTGGCTTAAGCGTGACGTCACGCATGTCCTCATGCAATACACTCCAAAAAGATTTTGCTAATTCTGTTCGCTGCAGCTGGCCTAAGCGTGACGTAACGCTTGATTTCATGGAACACTTATAACTAAGCCAATTTGTCTGTGAATTAAGTATAGACAATGGTAGGCCTAAGGAACCTGTATGAATTATAATATTTGTATTTTTTGCGGTCTAGGCCTACCTCATAAGTGTTTGTTATCGTTAAGCTACAGGCCGAATTGTTTTCTTCAGTGTAATAGTAATTACCTAAGGTAATTCTAGCCTACAGAGTGTAAACTCTAGTAACCATTAAGAACACCAGAAAATCAAGACTTATAAACCAAATTAACATAGGAAAATAGAGACATTTAGAAGCCACAAGGGCCAATCGAGACTGTCTCTCCAAACAAATAATAATAATGTCAATACTAATACATGCACAAAAGACTAGGTCTATCCAATCCCTAGTTATCAGTTCATTCATGCAATGACAAAAATAGAACTAAGCCCAATTATACATGCAATATTCAATGAACCATCACCCACTACAAAAGAAAAAAGGGCCTGTTAGGCTTAGTCATAGGTTGATCTAAAAATTCATATATACCTGCCAATTTGGCTTAGTCAAGTTATGCTATATAATGCCTAAATCATCCATTTATCTATCTAACACCCTTATAAATTTGAAAAGAGAATTACAGTTAGCAATCTCTTGTGGCAAGCCATTCCAAAAATTAACAACTATTGCTGAAAGTGTATTTTCTTAGATTGAGATTGCATGGCTTCTTTTTAATTTTCTTATGTCTTCTAGTTACTTTTCCACGGTCCCCTATAAAGTATTTTTCAATCTCTGTATTACTGTCAGATGCAACTATTTTGTAAACTTGTATCATATCCCCTCTGAGAAATCTCCTTTCAACTGAGAATATTTCTAACTCTTTCAACCTCTCTTCATAGCTCTTATTTTCAAAGTCAGAAATCATCCTTGTTGCTCGACGTTGTACTCTCTCCAGCATATCTATGTCTTTTCTTAAATGAGGAGCCCAAACCTGTGCACAATACTCTAATGCTGGCCTAACATAGCTATTGTATAGCTTGCTTATAACCTCTTTGCTCTTGTAAACTACATTGAGATTAATTATACCTAACATCTTATTAGCTCTTCCTTGCTTCCAAATATTGATCACCCACCTTCAGATTACTGCTAATAATCACACCTAAATCCTTTTCTTGGTCCACAGTCTCAAGTCACTCCCCAAACTATGTGGGCCTATCATGACCAATCTTGGACAAAAGGTGTAAATGAAAATTTGCTATGACTGGTTCATGCCAGAAATTCAGTAAAAATTAATATATAGTTCTAAACGTGCTATTTTCAAGTAATTTTTTAAATTTGCAAATCATTGAATATATTTTGCCTAATAGGTCTATCTCTAAACCTAAAATTTTTTAAGCTCATTTAGGTCATATTTCAAAATTAATAGTAATTTAAATTTTGGTAATTATTTCACTGACAGAAAGGCCCAGCAACTAATTTTCATTATTTTTCTAAAAAACACTGAAAATGCATTAAAATGAAGAGTAAAAATTATGTAGCAAATATCAGTATTTTACATTTAACAAAAAACTCAAATGAAGAACTCATATTAAACGTTTTTTATTTATCTATGCAATCAATTAAAATATAAATAAAATCATGGTTGTAAAGGTGATAAATGAAAGTTGCTATAATTATTCGAACATTGTAGCCATGAATATATATATATATATATATATATATATATATATATATATATATATATATATATATATATATATATATATATATATATATATATATATATATATATTAGGGATAGAGCGATACCAAAATTTTACCGATACTTAAAAATTCCCTGATACCGATACCTAAAAATATGCCGATACTACTACCGATACCGATACCGATACTTTATTCTTATCCAAAAAATTTACTGATACCTAAAAATATGCTGATACTTACTGATACCAATACTTCACTCCATCCCTAATATATATATATATATATATATATATATATATATATATATATATATATATATATATATATATATATATATATATATATATATATATTTGTATTATCATATCCCAAGCATATATTCAATGTATTTTTGTAGAATTTACTAGAAGTTTCCATTTTTTAATCACTATACTATAATAATTACTTGCAAAATTATTTGTTGAAGAACAACCACCATACATCATGAATGCAAATATGCTAATACTATTAGATTTTACTTTTTATTTTTATTAAAAGCTAGGCAAGCTAGTACTTCAAAGTTTATATATGGAAATTTTTTTTTGGTATACTCAGTCATTTTGGTTCTATGGACAGGAATTTTTAAAAAAAAATTTGTGCACAACATCAAAATTGTTGCGTATACAAAAAATTGTTTTAAATAAAAATTGTATCTCACCCAACCTCACAACCTCTGAAAATTTCATGAACTTCTGCAAAAATAATATTTTTAATAAAAACATTTTAAGTTTCATGATTACAGGTACTGTATTTGGGAATTCGACTTTTTCAGGGCAGTGACATGAAAAGTGCAAGCATAACAAAATAAATATCTACAGGTCATTTATCAAGTTATTTTGACAAAGGGAATATGCTGAAAAATTTGCATAAATTTTGCTCTCATACATGTCTTTGATTTTTGTTGAATATCCAAACATGTTTTTTCTTCAACTTATGTTCTAGATAATCTATAATACTATTCTTATCCATTTATATTAATAAAAAGCACTATTTAATAGTCATTTTTAAATATTTTCCCCTATGCAAGTGGTTAGTTTTAAACCTATTATATTTTTTAGTCACCTTCAGTTTTCAAAATTTAAAAAAAAAATCGTAATTTGCATATATCCATATACTTTTTTATTTAAAAATTTTCAGAAAGGTTCATATTTCTCAAAAAAATTATAAATAGAGTTATATCATGTAATCCCGAGTTTTCGCAATTCCCCAAAATTGAAATGTTCAAAATTATTAGTTTTACCCCATTTTACGGTATGTTTAATACATTTCAGCATATTTTGTCTTTGTATTTTTAATATAGTGAAAATACAGAGATTGGTGATGGACTAAATATTTACTGTGATTAAAGGTAAAATAATAGATTAAAGTTAAATAAAAATAAAAATGAGGCATCAAGTTAATTGAAGTAGGTGTGCATACGTAAGAGTAAATTAAAATAAGTGCAAAAAAGTCAAAGTATTTTTTAGTTTATCATTTTAAATATATAGAGTTTCAACACTATATAATTAAGAATATATTCTTATTATCTAACTGAAATATTTTTCAGGACTACAGTCTAATTTGAAATATTTATTTAATCAGAGAACTTAAATCGTTTCTTAGAATATTTTCATTACAAATACCAATTTTACAATGGATCTCATTAATAAAGCCGAAATTAAAGATGAGTGTTTAGAATATATAGATGATGATGGAAATAGCACCCAATGCTTAGATCAAGTTTTAAGATACAATGAACTTCAGGTATAATAAAATTATTTCTTATTTTAACCTATTGAATTAATGCTAAAAACGATTGACCTATCGTAGAAATTACAAATACAATTTTAATGTTATTGTGATTAGAATTAACATAAACTTATTGGTATAACAAAGGAAAAAAGGTGTGCCTAAAACAAGCCTGTTCAGTTTTCACTTTCAAATATTTTTTTTCATGTTATTGTTTATTTTTATTTTTATTTAATTTTTAAAAAATTTCTTAATACTTAATTATAAAGTCATTAACTTGAATTTCTAGTATAATAGAATATACTACTGCAAAAATCCCTTAGGAATACGTATTTCCCTTTGTTTTTGTAAATAATTAATATCCTTGTTTCACTACCAATAATTTCTACATCTTAAATATAGTTTGTAAGTTTACATTCGGTTCAATTCTGTCTTTTTCTCTTACCCAATAAAATTTAATATCTAATCTGAAATAAACGATTATTTATTTATTTACTTATTTATATATTTTTATTGGATTTGAAAAGTACTGAATTTAAATATTCTCAACAGGAGAAAAATTACATAGATGTCAAAAGTGAGATCGAAGTGAAAAATGAGCCTTTAGATATCGTTAAAGAAAATGATGATCCTTTAAATATTGAGGAAGAAGATTCCATAAATGGTGAACTTGTTGAGCCGAGTTCTGAATTAAATGAAAATCAGGTACGTAATAAAGAGTAATATAGATTGGGATATTTGAGTTGTCATATTTATATTTTATTTTCACGATTTCTAAGTAACGAGTGTATATTGATAGTGGCAATCATTCATTAGCTGGTAATAGTTCATGAAATATTTTAATGCTATATATATATATATATATATATATATATATATATATATATATATATATATATATATATATATATATATATATATATATATATATATATATATATATATATATATATATATATATATATATATATATATATATATATATATATATATATATATATATATATATATATATATATATATATATATATATATATATATATATATATATATATATATATATATATATATATATATATATATATATATATATATATATATATATATATATATATATATATATATATATATATATATATATATATATATATATATATATATATATATATATATATATACACTTTACTTTACTTTACTTTACTTTACTTACTTGTTTGCCCCTTGGACCTTCCTCACTGGAAGGGCCACACTGGGTAGTCTTTGTACCATGCTGTGTGTTGGGCGTTGAATTCGCCTCCTATGATTAAGTTGGTGATTGTGTTCAGAGGTGC
Organism: Armadillidium nasatum; assembly: GCA_009176605.1. Classification (NCBI taxonomy): domain Eukaryota; kingdom Metazoa; phylum Arthropoda; class Malacostraca; order Isopoda; family Armadillidiidae; genus Armadillidium; species Armadillidium nasatum. The sequence continues at coordinate 37,133 of SEYY01015962.1, read as the reverse complement.
TAGATTTGGTTTATAATTGTTTGGACAGTATACTGATGTAGGATGGGGGATGTAAATGTTTATTATGGTGTTTGTGTGTGTGGTGTTGTTGACTAAGATTTTGAAAGATTGTATGTTAAGAATGGGATTGTTTAATAGGTTTGTTATGTCCGTAGTTGTATTGTAGTACATTATATTGTTTTTTATGAGTGTTAGTAGTGTGTGATTGGTTGGTTGGTTGTTGGTGTATATGGAGTCATATCCGTAGAAAGGAGTTTTGGGGGTGTTAGATGGAGAGTGGGCTTCTTGGATCAGAGCTATGTCAATATTATGTTTGGAAAGGAATGTTTGTATTTTTGAATGTTTTTTGTGCAGGCCATTAATATTTATCTGTAGAACTTTGATTTGTGTTTTATTTTGGTTTTTATTTTTTATGACTGATGTTGTTGGGGGGGGTTGCAGATTGAGCAAGTCCATGTGTGGTTTTGACAAGGTAGTGTTTTGAATGGGGAGCATTTGTTTTGTGGATTTATTTGTTGCAGTTTGTACATTTGATAGAAAGTTGATTGTTTCTAATTTGTTTAGTGCATATGGGACAAAGGGATTTGATTGGACCAGGGTTTGGGTGAATGTCTCCTGCTTGCTGCAGTAGGAGGGATGTAACTGCTGAATTGTTACCTCTGCTGTGAATGAAGTTAGTGTAAGGTTGGTGAATAGAGTGTGAGAGAGCTTGGCCATTTGGCCGGCGGAACAGGGAAGACCTTTCCGCAATGACCCGCTTCCTCGGGTAGGGTTTTTTTTTCGCGTTGGCCCAATAAAGCAATAAAGCTTGTAAATTTTATAGATTTTAAATTTGAAAATGAAAATATTATGACAAAAATTATTTTTTTAAAAGATTTTTTTTTTTTTTTAATCTAAAGACAACTCAAAAAAGTTAATTCATTTTACAGACAGTTATTTGTGATACTGGCGAAGAAGGAAACTGCTCCGAAGTGAAAAGGACATCAAGAAGATCTCAGACGTCAGGAAGGCATGAACGAAGGGTTAACAAAAATAATTGCCAAATTCTTAGTTGCAAAGTTTGTAATTTAAATTTTGAAAGTAATGATGAGTTAAAAAGTCATTTGAGCTCCCATAAAATAATGTTTAAATGTGAACATTGTGGTTATGAGTCTAATCAGAAATCAAATTTAAAAACTCATCTTCTTACCCATAGCAATATAAAATTATTTAAATGTTCCGAATGTAGATATGAATGTAATAACAGAGGAAGCTTAAAAATACACATGCTTAATCACTCAAATGTGAAGTTATTTAAATGTTCTGACTGTAGCTATGGAAGTAACAAAAAAAGCAACTTAAAACAACACATGCTGAAGCATCAAAATATAAAATTATTTAAATGTTGTGACTGCTCCTATGAAAAATCAGAAAAAAAACTTAAAAAAAAAAATTATTTAAATGTTCTGAGTGTACCTATGAAAGTAATGAAAAAAAACGTTAAAAATGCATGTGTTGAATCATTCAAATGTAAAGTTATTTAAATGTTCTGAATGTTCCTATGAATGTTATTACAAAAGAGACTTAAAAACACATATACTTAATAACCATTCAGATGTGAAGTTATTTAAATGTTCCTACTGCACCTATGAAAGTAATGATAAAAAATACTTAAAAACACACATACTTAATAACCATTCAGATGTGAAGTTATTTAAATGTTCTGAGTGTTCCTATGGAAGTAATGACAAAAGTAACTTCAGAAGACACATGCGTAATCATGCAAGTGTAAAGTTATTTAAGTGTTCAGAGTGCTGCTTTGAATGTAATATTAAATCCATCTTAAGAAGACACATGCTTAAGCATTCAAAAGAAATTAAAAAAATAAAAAAATAAATAAATTCAGATATCAATTATAATAAATAACATCAAAATAAAAAGAATATTTCAAGGGGATTCCATCTCCCCATTGATTTTTGTTCTCACTATAAACCCCCCTCACTGTATTAATAAATGAATTATGAAATAGATATACAGTTAACCCTAGAAATGAAAAGAAGCCAAAAATCATCTCTCATTTATTCTACATGGATGACTTGAAGTTGTATGCCCCCCCCCCTCCCCCACAACAAAGAAGAAACCATCAATCAGATAAAAACCGTGAAGGAATTTTCAAATGATATTTGTACGGATTTTAAATTAGATAAGTGTGCTTTCCTCGTGCTAAAGAAAGGTAGAACAGAATCCGAGAATATAATAATTAATGGAGATGAGATAAAAGAATTAGAGCAAGAACGAACTTGGAATTGAGGATTCAGAAAAAATAGAAAACTTAATAATGAAAAGAAGGTTAAAAACAGAATATAGAAGAAAATTAAAATTAAATACTGAAAACCGAGCTGAAACCAAAGAATAAAATACAAGCCATTAAGACATACCAGTTGCTATCATATAGTTTTGGAGCAATAGACTGGATGTAAGAAGTTTTAAATAACTTAGATGTAACAACGAGGAAGATGATTCACTCCCATAAATTGCTGAACAAAAATCAGAGAGAGAGAGAAAAAAGTTATTTAAATATTGTGTGTGCAGCTATGAATGTGATCGTAAATTTGTCTTAAAAAAAACATGCTTACACATCAAAATAAAAAATTATCTAAATGTTCTGATTGTACTTATAAATGTAATGATAAGAATAATTTAAGATGACGCATTTTAAACCATGGAAATGAGAAATCATTTTAATGTTCTGATTATGATTTTGAAACTAATTATAAAAGTAATTTAAAAATACACATTTTGAATCATGGGAATGGTAAATTATTTAAGTGTTCAGTCTGTAGTAATTATGAGTGTGATCAAAAGAGGAATTTAAAATCACACATGGTTGAGCATGGGTAATTATTTAAATGTCCTCATTGCAGATTTGAATGTAATCGGATAAAGACTTTAAAAAGGCATTTGCTTACTCATAAAAAAAAATTAATTTAAATCTGTAACTTTATATCTAATTGTCGTCACAATTTAAAGAGACATGATTAATTAAGAACGGAAATTTGAAAGGTACTCAAAGAATTTTTTTCTTCTTTATAAAATAAGTTCACATCTCACAGGCATTGCCAAATTCGATGAGAGGAACTTTTCTAGGTAGTATATACCTAGAATCCCCAAGTGGGATCGAACCGGCGCCCTCAAGCACGTAAGTCACACTACCGTTTGAGCCACGGTAGCTTATAAAAAAGAATGTCACTGAAAGATATTAAAATAAAACTGGAAATATTCTTTGTTATTATTTATCTTCCTTGTTATTTGTACTGGCACTGGCACAGAGGTGACCAGAAAGGAGGTAGTACCACTACAAACGAGTAAGGAGTTGCCAATCGCTATATACTAAAAACTAGAGTGAGAACATTCACTCATTGTGCTTCAAAGAGAGTACAAAAAATAAAGAAGTTAAGGAAGTTTGTAAGTAAATAACGGAACTTTTATAAATTTGGGCTAGATTGGTCAAATGACAAAACGTTACTTAAAAAAAAAAAAAATCAAAGGCCTCAGATCTCGGAAACTATTGATACTACTGAAATTTTACAAGAATGTAAAAATGCGTAAGTTGCCCAATTATGAACAGTTCCAAAGGTGTATGTTAGTACCTTCAAAACTACCATCCTAAAATGTATGAAAAGGAGTAATACCAAAAAGGCTGGAACCATTTCTTGGAATAAAAACATTAGTTTCGAAGGTACCAACATACAACTTTTGGAAGGCCCATAATTGGGACACTTACGTATTTTTGCATTCTTGTAAAATTACAGTAGCATCAAGCGATTAAGAAAATAAAATAAATTAATATTAATTAATATAAATTTTAGCATTTTATTCAGCTGTTGTGAAAATCAACGTCCAATGATATTTTTGCCAAATTATTGAAACCTGTACCACTGTTTTACTTTTAAATTCTGACTTTAGGTATTTACTGTAAAAAGAGTTTGTTATATAAAATTTATTAATTTTAAAATTTCAACAAAAATGTTTTTTTGATTTAATTATTTTTATTTATTTATTTATTTAATTTATTTTTTCATTTCCTTTTTGCAAGCTGTACGAGTAAGACCATGATGAAAGTACCTTTATTAATTACAAGTTTCAATTAATTAAAAAATAAATAAATAATCTATAAATAGACTTTCAAAAAAGTTTATTTTAGCTAACTTATTCCATAGAATTATTTAGTACTGTAGATGAGAATAAGAAAATAGGGAATCAAAGAGAATAAAAAGCTTTATGATTGAAATGGGGGGGCATTCAGCATCTACCACAAAGTCTTTCCCTCCCCCCCCCGCCTCAGATGATTTAAAAAAAAAAAAAAAAATTGGTTTAATTGGACCAATTCACATACATACATTTAACATTCTATTCAAAACTCTAACTGTCACTATTTACTTATTTTCTAATTATAGAAGTTTATATTTATTTTTCTTCAAAATTTAAGTGCTGTGAATTCCAACGCTTAAATAAATATTTTTAATTTTATTGTTTATCTTAATAATAATATAATAATAATAAAAATTAAATAGCATCACAGAAACAAAAAATATTTTTAAAAATATTATAATATAATTTTCTTGTTTTCTTTACAATTTAAATACAATGAATTGGATTTTTATAAAATTTAAATATTATTTGGAATCTTTTTTAATTGGCAACTATGGTTTTGTTGCATTTTTTGGAGGTGAAGTTTCATAGACTTTGGAAGTTTCCGACATTGAATGATTGAATATATATGGTATTATCAACTCATAACTTAGGAAATAATTGTTCCGTTTCACATCATCATCGGTCTCCCTTTAGCTGTCCTAGAGGAAGGAAGTATATTTTGTTGTGCTTATTTCACGTGTTTTGTTTGTTTATTATTTTCATATCTCTTATTATTCTCTATATGTGCATCTTACTTTCACGGTCTCACTCTTCTCTAGTGTCAAACCTTTTATCCGTCCTCTGGTGTGCCTAGCCCATCAGATGGCTACGAATTGTGCGTCACCCCCCTGCTCGTCGGTGCGCGAGGGGCAAGATATGGAGGTGGATATCCAATCCTTAAAAAGACGCATTGGTTCCTTGGGTGACACAGGTAAATCTCAAACCAAAAAAAGTTATCAAAACATCTCTCCGATAAACAGTCGTCTGATCCTCCTAGGTCTAACCAGGCCCGTAATGAGGCTCAACTGACCCCACTTTCCAACCAACATGACACAGCAGTTGACTTCTCTGCAGGCATCCATTTCTACTGGCACATCATAGGAACATATTAAATTAGAGACAGTTAGAAGCCACAAGGGCCTATCGAAGATGTCCCAGTCCAAACAAATAATAATACAACAATAACAATACTAGTACATGCACAAAAGACTAGGTCTATCCCTTCCCTAGTTATCAGTTCATTCATGCAAAGATAAAAGCAAAACCAAGCCCAACTACACATTCAGCATTCAATGAACCATCACCCACTACAAAAAACTGCCATTAGGCTTAGTCATAGGTTGATCTGTTGATCTAAAAATTCATATATACCCACCAATTTGGCTTAGTCAAGTTATATTATATAATACCTAAACCATCCATAAATCTATCTAGCCCCCTTTTAAATTTGACAAGAGAATCACAGTCAACAATCTTCTGGCAAGTCATTCCAAAAATTAACAACCCTATTACTGAAAGAATATTTTCTTAGATCGAGATGGCATGGCTTCTTTTTAATTTTCTTATGTCCTCTAGTTACTCTTCCACAGTCCAATATAAAGTATTTTTCAATCTCTGTATTACCGTCAGATGCAAATATTTTGTAAACTTGTATCATATCCCCTCTGAGAAATCTCCTTTCAACTGTGAACATTCCTAACTCCTTCAACCTCTCTTCATAGCTCTTATTTTCCTTATATCCTGTTGTTCTCATTCAATCGGTGGATGGGGAACATATATTTTTGAACCTCCCAGAAAACCAGTGATTCCATCCATGGCTCCATCTTTCAAAAATATTGGGGAAACCCTAAAGGTACTTGGTAGGGGTGCATCCCTCCGGTTCCAGGTTTCTTCACTTGACAAAATCGACCTTACCAAAGTCACAACTCTGGGTGAATGGAACGTCAAATGCCGGCGCCATAGATCTGATGCTCCGGAGAGCAGGGATGTCACATATGGCAAAATTGGGGCAATTGGTCTTGATTATACTGAGGATGATATCACCAATAATTTACATATTATTGGTTCTTCAACTTTATTGGATGTCAGGAGGCTCACATCATTTCAGAATAACCAAAGACTTCCTTCGCATATCATTCGGTTAAAATTTGCGGGTCCTTTGCCAGATTGAGTGGCCATTGCTTCTGCTATCTATGAAGTGAAACCTTATATCTTTCCTGTACTTAAATGTTACAATTGTTACCGATATGGCCATGGGTCTCTTACCTGCAGATCCCACCAACGGTGTTACATTTGCAGTGGTTTTCACTGTGCAACAGGGTGCCAGAACCCTCCTTACTGTTTTCTATGCTTGGGCAGTCATGAACTAACTTCTCCAAATTGTCCAACCCATAAAAGAGCGATTGAGATCTCTAAATCTTACCCTCAATCTTCTTCGGGCTTCCAATCACCTCTCATTAGTGCCCTACGGGCCTTAAACCCTCGACAGGGAATTCAAACTTTTTCAAACTCACAGCGTTCTGCTGCACACGTGGAACTTTTAATTTTTCCCACTTTATACTTTTTTCAGTTTACAAAATCGTTTTCCTTAGCTCAATTAACTTAAAAAAAGTTATTTGTTATGAATTCGTCTTCGTAGTTTTGATATACAAGAAAAAAATCCACGACTGTTAGCGCCACATTTAACAAAAAAATCCAAGTTTCACTGAAATCCAACATTCACTTAAATTAATGATTATATGCATTTTCTCAGAAAAAAAAGTTAAGAAAATTACAGATTTTGTATAATAAAAGTTTAAAAAAAGTAAAAAAAAACATTTTTATTCATAATAGTGATTCAACAAGTTTACCTAGGTAAGACCCTAAAGTAAAGTTTCAAAAAATGTAAGATATAAAATTATCAATTTAACCCGTTTTTATACATATCATTATTTTATTGCTATGTATCAAATTTGTATCATTTAGGTACATTATTTCAAAATTATTATTTTGTTTATACTTTCAGTCAATATGGCAAAAAGATCAGCCTCAGCAGTATGGGAGTACTTTACAATGTTTCAGGATAGGCTCGAAATAGCTAAATGTAACATCTGCAGTCAGGAAATTAGATGATGATCTTAGGGTGCCCAAAGTAAAAAATTACTTATTTTCTTTGTTCAGTAAAGAGGCAAGAATGTTTTATTTTCTTTTGAAATTTGCATGTACTGACACCTCTTTGCCAAGTGAGATAATAAAACTTATACTACTACTAATAATAATAATAATAATAATAATAATAATTATAAAAATAATATATATATATATATATATATATATATATATATATATATATATATATATATATATATATATATATATATATATATATATATATATATATATATATATATACTGGCAGAAAAGGTGCTTTCAAAAGAAACAGAAAAGAAAAAGTAAATATTGAAAAAACAAGAAAAAAATATTAATTTTCTTATATTTTGTTTGAAAATTTTTTTATTATTATTTGACTGATTGAGCTGAAATTTTCAGGGTATATGCATTTTTTCCCCAAAGTTCTGTGTTCGTTTCAAACATTTTTCTGAATCTATAACGGTTTGAAAGTTATTTGGTCCCAAAATTGAAAAAAAAAATGAATAACTGGGTCAAACCACTGGTCCACATGAGCTGAAAATTCAACTGAACAATCTTAGCCCCAATTTTTTGCATTATTGGGAACAGATTTTTGAAATCACGTCTAGAAAAAAAGTTACAAGCAATTGAAAAAAAAAATTTGAAAAAATCGTACCGTTCCGGAGAAAAAAAAATTATTTAAAAAGGAAATGCTACCTACTAATTTTTTTTTTTTTTTTTTTTTGATATTGTTTAGAGGAGGAACAGGGCAACAACTTTTATTAGTGCATTATTCAAAGCCATTTGTTTGAAAAGAAATATAACCTCTCAAACTTTTGAAATTTTTGAAATTTGGTCAAAATGGACTTTTTTGAGAGGCTAAATCTCAAAACCAACGAATCGCATCGAATAACATAGAGAAAAAATTGTAGCCCCATCCCTCTTCTCTATACCCACCAAAAATAAGAAATGTTATAGTTGTAGTTTTTTTTCAAAAATTTTTGTCCGAAAAAGTGGATTTAAAAGGAAAAAAAAATTGTTTTTCGATAGATAGTTAGTTCTGGGCCTATAACATTTTTTTTATAAATCTAGGAACAAAAGTCTGTTAGAAGCTTTTGTAGAACATAGAATTCTGAATATACAGTCCAAATTTCAGATCATTCCAAAAAGTGGTTTGGCCTCGTTATAACTTTGAAATAGGGTCAAATTTCCTAAAAAACTTTTTAACAGTTATAGACTCAGAGAAACGCTAGAATTGGACTATTCTTTACCGGGGAAAAAAAAAGCTACACACAGTGAAAATTTCAGGAGAATCAGCTGAAAATTGAATTTTTTTTTTAAACTGAACTCCCATAGGTAAAATTTGCCTTTTCAACCCGGCAGGCAAACCCCAATTTTCCTAATTGATTCAAAACTTCAAAAACTCTCCAGCAACAGGGCCCCGAAAAAAGTTGGTCCTCACATTATATCCAATAATATAAAATATATATATATTATATATATATATATATAAAATATATATATATATATATATATATATATATATATATATATATATACGCATAAACGGTGAAACTGACCATTAAAAAGTCAAAACTTTTATATTTTTCATATAATCTATGTAAAATTTTAAAAGGCTATAAAGTTTGTGAGATACACATTTTTTATTTCGAAAAATTAGTAATTGTAGCATTCACAGTAGTGGATTTGAATGCTACAATTGCCAATTTTGTAATATCAGGATTTTGAAAAAAAAATTTTTAAATTATGTGCTCTCAATATATATATATAATAAATATAAATTAAAAATCTATATATATATATATATATATATATATATATATATATATATATATATATATATATATATATATATATATATATATATATATATATATATATATATATATATATATATATATATATATATATATATATATATATATATATATATATATATATATATATATATATATATATATATATATATATATATATATATATATATATATATATATATATATATATATATATATATATATATATATATATATATATATATATATATATATATATATATATATATATATATATATATATATATATATATATATATATATAAATTTTTTTTTTTTTTTTTTTTTTTTTTTTTTTTTTTTTTTTTTTTTTATATAATTTTTTTAAAATGATGATGTCACTGTCTTCATATTTTTAGTTCATATCATCAGAGAATGTACAAAATAAATAAAAAAATATAAAAAACATTTTATTAGAGTAGGGATAAAAACTAATCAACATCTAAAACAAATATTTATTAATTATTTACACCAGTAACACTTTTAGCCTTGAAATTTGAATAATAACATCTGGATATTATTTTAAAAGGCTGGCAAGTTATATAAAAATAAAATTTATTTATTTTTTACCATCTGTACAAGTAAATTGCATTACTATACAGCCTATATTTTTTTAAATTAAATTTGTATTTAAAAATATAAGCATACTCTAAAAAGTTTATTATTGTTAATTTGTTCCATATATATATATATATATTTTTTTTTCAAGTTGTAAATTCTTTTAATAATTAATTCTCTAATACTTAATGCCCAACTTTTTACCAAGATTGGCATAATTAAAATCAAATTTTATAAATCAGTTGATTTATATAATTTGAAGAAAAAAAAAATGAAGCTAATCACCGCAGTGAATGAGAAAGGGTCAGTAGAAATGTCAGAACTACACTCTGTTAACAAATTACATAGGGGTAAATGGGTGCAATATATCTGAAAATCTACAATAAAAATAAAAATAAAGGGGACTTTCATGGTTGCTTACCTTTTTTGGGTGATTTCAGCCACATGTGTTGTTCCATTGATCAAGGAACAAACTTTGGGAAAAATCATACCACCCCAGTCAACAAAATAAAAAAAAAAGAAAGGGAACTCAGTTTTCACTTCGACTCATTTCCACTCCACCAAAACTAGAATGATAATCACCCCAAACTCACTTACCGGGTTAAGTTTATCAGCAGTTAATAAGTGTAAAAAAAAAAAAAAAGGCTACTCACTATGAAAACAAATGCAGTATTTTGGAAATCAAAAAAAATTTAAACAAAAAAATTTTAAAAATAGATAAGGGTTTATAAAATATTGAATAATTTAATGAGGTATATTTTAGTAAAATTTTTTACTGGGTAGGTTAATATATTAATATGTTTGTAGGTTTAATTGATTCAGTAGTTGTATTAAGGTAAGGAAATTAAATAGTGTTATTTTTTTGTTATTCCACAATGTATTTTAAACACCTCTCCACACAATAACCACTCATGCCAGATGGAGTAACCCTTGTAATTTTTATTAATACTGAAATGAAGGTGTAATGTGAGATGCAAAAATTTAAAGTAAATGAAGGTAATTTCACTGGTTACCAATATAATTAAACACACAAAAATAAAATGCAACTAAAGAATTGAAATTAATGTGCAATAAAAATAAAAAAGGTCTAATGGGAGAAAGTGGATATTTCAAAGTTATCCACATAAGAGAGCTAACTAACTCTTACTTCTGTGTGATGCTTCTCAGTTAATCAGCTTTCCTAGATAGGCTCCGGAATTGGTTTTCTGTAAAAGGAACAGTTTGTAAAATAAAACATTTCCTAACCTTTAAGATATTATAGGCTAATCTATAAAACAGGATATATTAACACAAATGAGTCACACTCTCAGAGACCCGCGAATTTGATCAATGCAAGTAAAAAGGGTCTCAAAATAAAGTTTTTTTCTTTTTTTTTTTTTAAACCATTTAAATATTGGATTTTTCTTTCATTCTTTATTGGATTTTTCTTCCTTTTTTTTTTTTTTTTTTTTTTTTTTTTTTTTTAAATATCTTGTATCATTTCTCATGTTTAGATGCAGAAATATTTATTTATTGACATTTCTATTTCAACAATTGGGATAAATAAGGAAGATTAAATTTCAGTATTGTTTTTCACATAAAATAAACCAATAAAAAGTTTTGGTATGCAATGAGGATGATATTGACGTTTATGAAATGAAAGACACTCTACATTCTGTTATTTGTATATTGGTGTGAAAAAGTAGGAAGCTTCCTTCATATTATCAATCAGTGTAGTGGATAAAACTTCATGGATCAGATTAGATACAACATGATCTCATACACTGATGATTTTCAATTCCAGGGGAGTGGAAAAAGTATTCTAAATTTTACTGGTCAAAGACTTACATCAGTGAGAGCAGTATTTTGTTTAGGAACAGCTAGGGGAGATGTGATCACATGAAAGACTTATTCTATTTAAAGATTAATGTAGATAACTCCATAAATTATATTTTAATAAATATTAAAATTCTTAATTTTATTTAGATAGTTGCAGATAAATTTCTTCCTGTAGATTTCATTGACCTCAATGAATGATATTGGATTCTGTTTTCACTTCTTATAATCAAAGTTGATGCTTTCTATTACTATACTTTTAATTTTTTTTTTTTTTTTCAGTGCTAAAGATAAGAATTTTTTTTATTTTATTACAATTAAAGAGAGATATTCGGCCTTGCAAATTCCTAGGATTGAGAAGAGGAGGGACTTAGCAAGTAAGTTAAAATTGTCAAAGTATTTATATGAATATCAAATTTCAAAAATTTAATTCTCATAAGTTAAACCCATTATAATATATTTATAATAAATAAATGACTGAAATACTTAGGTAAAAGAAATGGTAAATTTAATAAGCCTATAATGTGTTTGAATTGACAGTATAACAATTTTCTTCAGAAAAATAAAATTAAATGCTTTGTAAATTTATGAATTTCTTTAAATAATCACAGAAATTACTATATTAGCTCACAGCTGAATAGCTGACTGTATTTGTAACTTTAATTAAAGGCAGTGATGTAAACAGAGTAGATATTTCTTATTTTAAGTTACGTAAATATTCAATAAAATAATGAAAAAAAAATTCTTAATCACATTAAATTAATGAGAAAAAAAAAAAAAAAAATCCAAGTAAAAAACTTAATATTTGCTTACTATAGTTACTCTTCTTATCACTGTTTTATGATTAATAAAGTTAATTGGCTTAAGTCATTCAAGGGGAAATCTGATGCACTTTACCACTTATTCCCATAGGAAAGTGATAAGGTACTAAATCTTTAGTACTGCTTACAAAATGAATAAAAATTAAACTTAATATGTATTTTCTGAAGAATCTTAATAATAATATAATATATATATATATATATATATATATATATATATATATATATATATATATATATATATATATATATATATATATATATATATATATATATATATATATATATATATATATATATATATATATATATATAAGTGATGGGTGCATCCAGCAATTTTTGAATCTGAACCTGATTTTTGCCAGAGTTAACTTTTGAATCCAAATCCTACCAATTTTGAAATTTTCAAATTCAAATCTGAATCCAGAACTTTCGAAACTGAAATGAATCCCAAACTGAATCCAGCAGCTTGAATATTTCAAATCTAAGTAATTTTTTAAATTTTCAAGCTTTCCACAGAATCAGAACCCATCTGTTGCGTTGACAAGTTAGTGTCATTTCAGTTACACCAACTCATCTAATTTTTGGTAGTACTTTGATTTCTTGTAGAAAGATTATTGCTTCTGGAGAAGGGATTGTTCCGTGTGTGCAGAGCTCATAACAGAGGTAATTTCCTGACATGGAGGCAAACATTCCATGTCCTTTCCCTTCAACTAAACCTTTCTAACCTTGGTTTAATTCTGCTTGTTCTCATTCTATTCGCCTCTGGGATGTTGCAGTTGTAGATTACAGCTACCTACAAACTCCAGGAACTCTTTCAACTTATATTTTATCTTGGAATTTTGCATAATCTTAGTAACATCAAAAAGCTCATTTCTTTATAGAAAATGAAGTAATATTCCTGATTTTTCTTCTAGCATATTTCAAAAAATATCAACTTTAACTTTTCTCCTTCATCTTTTTCCTCTCTAGTACCTTAGAACAGCACAACAGTTGTTTTGTCATCTACTAAAGTTGAACTTTTCGCTCAAATCTTAGTTGATTCTGGAGTTATTCCTCCTCTTTCAACTTTATTCAATTCTTTTGAGGTATATATATATATATATATATATATATATATATATATATATATATATATATATATATATATATATATATATATATATATATATATATATATATATATATATATATATATATATATATATATAGGGACTGACTGTGGCTGGAATTTTGCCGAGGCCAGGGTCACCCAAATTTGGCTGGGGTTGCCTAAAATTTGTAAAGAGGTGAAAAGCACTGAAATTTTAAGTTAAGAAAATTAGATATAAATTTAAGTGAGGTTTATTTAATTGTAAGGAAGGAGTAGAATAGCCATCATTCACTTAAATTAATGATTATATGCATTTTCTCCAAAAAAAATTCAGAAAATTACAGTTTTGTATAGTAAAAGTTTAAAAAACATACAAAAATTAAAAAAAATAAATTTCTAATTCATAATAGTGATTCAACAGGTTTACCTATTTAAGACCCTAAGGGAAAGCTTGAAAAAATGTAAAATATAAAATTATCAATTTAACCTGTATTTATACATATCATTGTTATTTTATTGCTATGTATCAAACTTGTATCATTTAGATACATTATTTCAAAATCATTATTTTGTTTATACTTTCAGTCAATATGTCTAAAAGATGAGTTTCAGCAGTATGGGAGTACCTAACAATGTTTCAGGATAGGCTCAAAATAGCTAAATGTAACTTCTGCAGTCAGAAAATAAGAAGAGAACCTCCGGCTGTCACAAGTAAAAAAATTTCAACCAAATCTTTATGGAGGCATCTAAAATCCAAAAACAAAGATGAACATTCACTAGCACAAAAGGAGTGGTCATAAGAAACAGAAAAGAAAAAAATAATAATTTCCTTATATTTTGTTTGAAATTTTTTTATTATTATTATTTGACTGATTGAGCTGAAATTTTCAAGGTAAATGCATTTTTTCACGAAGTTCTGAGTTGATTTCGAGCATTTTTTTTTAGTCTATAATGGTTTGAAAGTTATTTGGACCCAAAGTTGAAAAAAAAATGAATAACTGGGTCAAACCACTGGCTCACATGAGCTGAAAATTTAACTGAATAATCCTAGCCCCAATTTCTTTTATTGGTGGGAATAGATTTTTGATATCACGTTTAGAAAAAAGTTATAAGCACTTGAATTTTTTTTTGCAAAAATTGTACCCTTCTGGAGGAAAATATATTATATATATATATATATATATATATATATATATATATATATATATATATATATATATATATATATATATATATATATATATATATATATATATATATATATATATATATATATATATATATATATATATATGAACCGACCGGGGCCCCGGCTAAAAATCAGGGAAAACCGGGGTTAAAATTGCAAATTATACTTGAGGGGACAATCCAAATTTTTTTTTAATTTTCAGAATATTCTCTTGAAATTTTCAGTGTATGTAGTTTTTTTAACTGGTGAAAAAAAGTCCATTTCTAGCGTTTTTCTATAACTGCTAAAAAGTTTTTTTTTCAGGGGAAATTTGACTTTTCAAATGAATGGCGGGGCCAAACCACTTTTCGGAATAACTTGAAATTTGGATGTGTATTCATAATTCTATTGGCAACGAAAACATGTAACAGACATTTGTTCCCAGAGTTATAGAAAAAATGTTATAAGCCCAAAACTGAACAACTATAGAAAAAAAAAAAAAAAATTTCACCTTTTTGGTCAATAAAATTTAATTAAAACAAAACTATGACTATAACATTCCTTAATTTAAGAGGGTACATAGAGGAGGAATGGGGCTACAAATTCTTCTCTATACTTTATTTGATGCGATTCGTTGGTTTCGAGATATAGCCTCTCAAAAAAGGTCAATTTTTGACCAAATTTCAAATATTTCCAAAGTTTGAGAGGCTATATCTAGCTTCAAACAAAAAGCATTTAATAATGCACTAAATAAAAATTGTAGCCCTGTCCCTTCTCTAAACAATATCCAAAAATAAAAAAAAATTAATTTGGTAGCATGTTTTTTAAATAATTTTTTTCTCTGGAAGGGTACGATTTAAAAAAAAAAAAAAAATTTCAAGTGCTTATATTTTTTTTTCTAGATGTGATATCAAAAATCTGTTCTCACCAATGCAAGAAATTGAGGATAAGATTATTCAGTTCAATTTTCAGCTTATGTGGACCAGTGGTTTTACCCCGCTATTCATTTTTTCCAACTTTGTGTCCAAATAACTTTCAAACCATTATAGACTCAGAAAAATGCTCGAAATCAACTCCGAACTTTGGAAAAAAAATGCATATTCCCTGAAAATTTCAGCTCAATCTGTCAAATAATGAAAAAAAAAAATTAAAACAAAATATAAGAAAATTAAGATATTTTTTCTTGCTTTTTTAAAATTTCCTTTTTTTTTTTTTTTTTTCTTTTGACTGCTCCTTTTCTGCTAGTGAATGTTCATTTTTGTGTTTAAATTTTAGATGCCCCCATAAAGATTTGGTTGAAAATTTTTTGCTTGTAGCACCCGGAGGTCCTATTCTAATTTTCTGACTGCGATGTTAAATTTAGCTATTTCGAGCCTATCCTGAAACATTGTAAAGTACTTCCATACTGCTGAAGCTGATATTTTAACCATATTGATTGAAAGTATTAACAAAATAATTTTTAAATAATGTAACTAATTGATTCAAGTTTGATACATAGCAATGATATAACAATGATGTGTATAAATATGGGTTATATTGATAATTTTACATCTAACATTTTTTCAAACTTTGTGGGCTTATAGGTAAAGCTGTTGAATCACTATTATGAATCAAAATTTTATTTTTTTTATTTTTTTGTACTTTTTATTAAACAAAATCTGTAATTTTCTTACATTTTTCCGGAGAAAATGCATATAATCATTAATTTAAGTGAATGTTGGCTATTCTACGCCTTTCTTATAATTAAATAAACCTCAATTAAATTTATATCTAATTGTTTTAACCTAAAATTTCAGTGCTTTTTGACCTATTTAACAAATTTTAGGCAGCAGCCCCGGTCGGTCCCTATATATATATATATATATATATATATATATATATATATATATATATATATATATATATATATATATATATATATATATATATATATATATATATATATATATATATATAACTTAAAAAAAACGCTACCTACTAATTTTTTTATTTGTGGATATTGTTTAAAGGAGGGTCATGGCAACAACATTTATTTTGTGCATTATTAAATGCAATTTGTTCGAAGCGAGATATAGCCTCAAACTTTGTGAATTTTTGAAATTTGGTCAAAAATGGACCATCGAATAAGGTATATAGAGGATTTTGTAGCCCCACCTCTCCTCTATACATCCACCAAGAATAAGAAATGTTAGTTTTTTTTTTTTTAATTATTTTTGTCCGAAAAGGTGTATTTTTTTTTTCAAAATTTTTTTTTTCGATAGTTGTCAGTTTTTGGCTTATAACATTTTTTCTATAACTCTGGGAACAAAACTCTATTAGAAGCTTTTGTAGCCCATAGAATTTGGAATAAATAGTTCAACTTTCAGCTCATTCCAAAAAGTGGTTTGGCCCCACCATTGTTTGAAAAAAGGTCAAATTTCAAAAAAAAAAAAAAAAAAAAAAAATTTTTTTTTAACTGTAACAGACTCGGAAAAACGCTAGAAATGGACTTTTCTTTCCGGTAAAAAAATCTATATAAACTGAAAATTTCAGCAGAATTGGCTGAAAATAAAAAAATTAAAAAAAATTTGAATTTTTTTTTTAAAGTATAATTTGCCAGTTTAACCCCGGCTGGCAAACCCCGGTTTTCCCTGATTTTTAGCCAGGGCCGGGTCCCCGGTCCGTTCATATATATATATATATATATATATATATATATATATATATATATATATATATATATATATATATATATATATATATATATATATATATATATATATATATATATATATATTTTGACCAGAAGAGGTTATGTTTTAAGTGAACTTTTCATCTTACTTGTGATCTGCAGTAACAGATTTGGCTGTCTTTTGGATGGGGAGGAACCAGAGGTTACCAGTTGTGATGTCAGGTTTCCCAAGGGGAAGTCTGAGGCATTACTGATTGGTGACTCAGGTATGATACTTAGACAGTACTTTTAGTAATACAGATGGAAGGAAACGAATGAGTGTATGTTATCCAGATGCACAATATTGTGGACAGATAGATAAGGAGATTATAGATACGAATTGTGTGATTGTGCCTGTTGGAACATGATTGAGAATGAAAGATTGAGAGATGAAAGCAAGTGGTAGGTAGGAAATGCATAGTGTCAGGCATATTACCTAGATTGGGTGCAGGACTAAAATGGAAAAGTAGGGGCTTCGGTGTAAATCCAAGGGTTAGGGATTTGTTTTTTTTTTTGTTTTTTTAGAGAATATTAGATTTTTGGATAACTGTGAATAGTTTCAGGACAAAAATCTTGACTAGTAGTTCACCATAGTCGTAAGTGTGTGCAGCTTCTAAGTTATAGACCTGAGAAATGTTTGTCAGAAAACTAGGTAAGGATAGGGGTGAAGGTTGTAATTTTGAACTGCTAGTTGTGGAGACTGTGATTATAATACTGGTGGTATGAATAATAAAATAAAATTGCTTTACAACATGGGCCTATTAATAAGAATAGAAACAATATTAAAAATCAAGATGGAAATTATATAAGGACAAGTTAAACATTTAAATGTTTCTACATGAATGCTCAGAGCCTTAGAAACAAAACAAATGAGTTGAGTAGTTATATCATAAAGGAAGATCTTGACATTGTTTGCATTACTAAAGCATGGGTCAATGAAGCATTTTATGGAGACTCCCTACAGGAATATGAAATAGACGGATACTTGATTTTACCTATACCAATGTAGAGGAAGGAAGTGATAGAGGTGTAGCACTTTGTTAAAAGCAATATTGAATTGGTGTTAATATCTGACATTAAAACAAATCATGATGTGGAATCTGTGTGGGTAGATATTCTTAAGCATAATAAATCATACAGGATAGGGGCATTTTATAGAGCTCCTGATCAGAATCAAGTATTAGATGAAATGATGAAAGAAATCAAGGTAGCATGTCAAAATACGTAAAAGGGATAGGTCATAATGGGAGATTTTAATTTTCCAGACATTGAGTGGAATACTTTGAGTAGTATGGTTAATAGAAGTTCAGTATTTATAAATTGTATTCTATTCAACTTTTTGAATCAGGTGGCCCAAGAACCTATGAGGTATGCAGCATTGTTAGATTTAAAATTAACAAATGATGAAAATATGGTGAATGATGTCAGAGTAGAGGAGACTTTAGGGGCTAGTGACCATTATATAATTAGATTTAACTGGAATGTGATGTCTGGACCCAAATTTAAAGTCAATGAGGAAAAGATATTAGACTTCAGAAATGGTGATTTTAGCAAATTTCGAGCAATGCTTAATGAAATTGACTGGGATTAGGAGTTTAATGGTCAAAATTGTTTTATCATGTGGGAATACTTCAAGCAAATATTGACTAATATTCAGTCTGTATGTTTTAAAAATAAGCATATTAGGGTGGCAGAGAAAACCTAGTTGGTGGAATAGAGAGATAAAAGAAGAAATAGGTGAAAAGTGTAGATGTTTTAAAATATTCAAAGGCAGTAGTATGGAGGAAGATTTAGAACATTACAAGAGAATTAAGAATGAACTTAATCAGTCATTAAGAAAAGCAAAGAGAATAGCAGAAATTAATTTGGCAAGGATAGAAATAAAGACCTGAAAATTTTTTTTAGCTTCTTTGAATTTAAAAGAAAGGATAAAATTGATTGAATTAAAATTGATGAGAATTTAGAAAGTTCAGATAAGGAATTGGTTAATATTTTCAATGCTTTTTCTTCAGTATTTACTGAGGAAAGATTGGGTAACAGTTTAGGGACTAATAGCTCTAGTTTACTAATAATAGGTGTACAGCATTTGAAATCAAGTTATTGTTAAGGTGAGGGTTCGGGTTGCTGACGATGACTCAACCCCACCAATGCAAAGATAGAATCAAGAACCTACAGCTCCCTAACACCACCGCCAATAACTCTATGAGATTCTCTTTTACAACGAATAATGCAGACACTCAGGTCCGTGTGAAGGATAGCCCACTCTGTGTAAAATAAGGTGGAGATGAGAACGAAAGGGAAAGAACCATTGGGCACTGATATGAGATGGGAAGTACCCTTAACGCCCCATATACCCAATGGGGGTAATCTCATCTCATCTCGGGGGCGCTACTTCTCTCCCCCGTATATATATATATATATATATATATATATATATATATATATATATATATATATATATATATATATATATATATATATATATATATATATATATATTGCCATCACTCACGGCAGAGTCCTTTTCAACTTTTCAAGGAGGTGGCATAATTAAAGGATAAAAAAAAAAAAAAAAAAAAAAAAAAATCCCGAACCTAACGTAGATCCCTCAGGTAGACACAGACAGAGTATTTAGAGAGTTTTTTTTAAATACAGCAGGAAAAACAGAGGATAGTTCCACAGAACAGAGGTTGCTGGAAAGGAGGAGGTACCACAATGTCAAGCCTTGAGTTTGCAATGCTCACACAAAGTTCATGTGCAAGCATGGTATCCCGAGGGAGACGCAATGGTAGTGGAATGCAAGAGGTCAGCTCTCTTGAGCACCAGCCGTTGCAGTACCTATAAAAAAGAGTAAGTGCGCTAGCGCCACCTCGAACAGAAAGAGGGTCAAAGGAGTTTGAAAGTAGGGGACAGTTTATTAGTATTTTAGCCTTAGACTCAACCATATCCAAAAGAAGGGTGGAACCGGAACCGTCCCAAATGTGAGAACAGTACTCCATGCAAGGAGGGATAAGACCCTTATATAATTGGAGTAACTGTTGAGAAGAAAAAAATTCCTGCAATCGGAACAGAACTCCCAGCTTTTTAGAGGCCATCTTAGCAACCTTTGTGATATGATGTTTCCAACAAAATTTATTGTTTATGTTCAGAAAAAGAATATTTACCTTTTACACAGGCGAGACGGGAGAGCCGTCGAAGGATATAAGAAAGCTGGGAGGTATATTTGAGAGAGAGATGTGAATTTGAGTTTTCAAAGAGCTGAATTTAACGAGGCTGCAGTGACCCCACTTGGATATCCATCTATATCGGCAAGATTGGAATCGGAAAGTTGAAGACGAGAAGCAACTCTTAGAAGCAAAAGAAGTAACAGATTTGAAATGCGTAGAAGAATTTAGAGTTGACTCGTCGGCATAAGAATGAACAGAGTTAGGAGTACAGCTGAGGAGGTCGTTGATGAAAAGTACGAATAAAGTAAAAGATAAAACAGAACCCTGAGGAACACTATAATTAATTAATTATATATATATATATATATATATATATATATATATATATATATATATATAATATATATATATATATATATATATATATTATATATATATATTATATATTATATAATATATAAGTAATTAAATAAATGAATAATTAAGTAAAACAAGTTGATCTATGGTATACAAAGAGTTAACTGTAATAATTTGACCAAGGTCGGATGTGCAGTTACGGAGATATAGAATATAAGCCAAAAAATATTTAATTAGCGGTTAATTAGAAATTAATTAATTGAAAATTTTGAAAAATTAAGAAAAAAAAATGTTTCGTGGTATGGTATGCAAAACTCTATAGTCAAAGAAATTGAACATTCAAAAAAGTGTAAGCCAACGGAATTACGTTACTTTAAAAAAATCTGGTATCGGTATCGGTCATTTTTAGCCGATACCGATACTTC
This sequence comes from Armadillidium nasatum, assembly GCA_009176605.1. Lineage (NCBI taxonomy): Eukaryota > Metazoa > Arthropoda > Malacostraca > Isopoda > Armadillidiidae > Armadillidium > Armadillidium nasatum. The sequence goes on along the minus strand of SEYY01015962.1, from coordinate 15,882 downwards.
ATCTCTATATATATATATATATATATATATATATATATATATATATATATATATATATATATATATATATATATATATATATATATATATATATATATATATATATATATATATATATATATATTACTGATTTCTTTTCTAGAAATGGTTTCTCGTTTGGAAGAACTTTGTGGAATTCTTAAAATTTTAAAATTTACTTTTTGAACTCTAATTTGTTTGCAAGGGCAATTGAGATGCAAACAAATTAGAGTTCAAAAGGGAAATTTTAAGACTGCCAGATCTTGATCTCTACGATAGTTTGTGGCATTATAGAAACAAACGGTGGTTTGGAAATATGGAGAAGAAAGTATTAGATGCATTGGAGAAATTACCTTTTGGATTGAGAGGAAAAATACCAATACCTGTAGTTATTTTTTTTCTAATTCAGTCTATACAATGGGCAAAATTTCATAAGGAAGAGTTTGATTTGCCCTTTTATTTAGAGTTGTTCCTTCCTCAGAAGTTCTTTTTTTACCTCAAAAGGAATACTTGATGAAGAAAAGGCTGCAAGAGAGATTATAAAAGACGATGAATTAAGCCCTTCCCTTAAATTTTGTATAGCTTGTTATTACTGTTTGTCTGATGTTATTCCTGTTTTATGGGAGCAATTACCAGAAGACATTAGATCCAAAATTGAAAATGAAGTATATTGTAATGGTTTTTGAATCGGTGGGCGCAATGAGATGGCCTATATATGGTCTTACTTTTTGTTGGAAAAACTTGAAATTCTAATGGAAGAAGAGGATGATAGTTTTTCATTATACAAACTTAAGAAGACTTTCGATGATGTGTCATCTAGAAACTGCAATGATGTGGCATTCAAAAAGTGCTTTGAAGAGCTGAATGAGTCAGAAAAAGAGGAGGCTGTGATTTTCATTAGAAATGAGTTGAATTATTTCCTAAGTAATATGGAGACTTTTGATTACTGCAAAAATGATACAAATCCTGTTTTGTTTCCTCTTCAGTTATTTTTACCATTTCAGAAATATCTTGAAATGGCAATATTTTTGCTTCGCCATTTAGATGAGAGGCAGTTGATGGTGTTCTTCCAGCCAGTTATGTTGCATTATGTATTGTTTCATTCATTAACTTGGCCATATCAACACCTATTTATGGGTATAGTGAGTCAATTTTGGGAAGTGTTACCGAAAACTGGATTTTGTTTACTTCTCCACAGGATAGTTTAATAAAAAATAAATCGTCTTCTAAGTTATGTGATTATCATAACATTTTAAGAGATTTTTGGTTTCAAAGTTCTCCGTCCTTAAAAAGGTTTTTCTTCCGTTTCGAAGGAATAAATAAAAAAGAGATGCTTAATGCATTTGCTTACAAAGTGATGAATGATTATTTTATATCTAACCTTTGTTCAGATTTTGAACAGTTAGATTTCTCATATGTAACATATGAGCTTTTTAATTCTCCATTTACCAACATAACAATAAGGATTCAATTTTTTCCCATAATTCCCAAAGTACTGCCAGATGTTCGGCAATTACATCTTCTTCAAAAGGAAGAAGACTCTTCCTCTTACCAGTTTGACCTGCAATTACTTCTTCAAGGTCCTCATACCAGTTTTACCCAAGTTTTTAACAAGTCTCTGGATTCTTCTTTGTAGTGCAGATACAGACAGTTTTTCTTCGCTGCACTTGGCATTCCATCTTCAACATTCATATACACCTGGACCATGTCATCATCATTATATGTGTATTTAGTGCATCTTTCTCTTCATTTGTATATATTAGAAAATATATTTTAGTAAAAAAAATTTTTGTGCAAATATATCTAAGAAAATGAGAAATTTTATGGTTAATACACAATATATTTTGATTGATTTTATTTTATATAATTAATATATATGCTTAAAGCTAATTAATTCCTATTGTAAAGGCACACACACACAAAATTTTTTTTTTAGGAAAATAGAGAACAAAAAAATGTGTTCACATTACCCCAGATTGTTCACATAACCCCAGGTCTGTTCACATTGCTCCATTTTATGATATATATATATATATATATATATATATATATATATATATATATATATATATATATATATATATATATATATATATATATATATATATATATATATATATATATATATATATATAATATATATAATATATAAATATATATAATATTATATATATATATATATATATATATATATATATATATATATATATATATATATATATATATATATATATATATATATATATATATATATATATATATATATATATATATATATATATATATATATATATATGTATATTAGGGATGGAGTGAAGTATCGGTATCGGCCTTTTCAGTATCGGTATCGGTATCGGCAAAAAATTTGTATAGGAGTAAAGTATCGGTATCGGTAGTAGTATCGGCATATTTTCAGGTATCGGGTATCGCCTTCGGGGAATTTTTAGGTATCGGTAAAATTTTGGTATCGCTCCATCCTAATATATATATATATATATATATATATATATATATATATATATATATATATATATATATATATATATATATATATATATATATATATATATATATATATATATATATATATATATATGGGTCTTTCCATGTCAAATCTACAAATTTCAGAAAGTTTTCCACCAAACCATTTCTAATGTTGATAAAACTTTGAGGATAGATTGATATACATCTCAAAAGATAGTTTGTAAAATCTTAGACGTCAATTTTAATTTTTGTTGATGCAAGAGCCCTCAAAGTGCACCAGGGTTGTTTGCAGGAGAAAAATCATCAAAGAAATTCCCAATTTTAATGGTCAGCAATTTCAAAGATATTGCTGGTAAAGGTAAAGCACTGAAATTATGCATCCATAAATGTTTTGTGGTATTTAAGTTAAAAAAGGACAGTTTTAAGAATTCCAGAAAGAAGATAAGAGAGACAGGGTGGGTCTAAAATTTGTGAAAATGCTTATCATGAAAATAAATTCCCATTTTTAATCATTAATAAAATTGTGATTTTTTGTTTTGCAGCATTGTATTAATTGGTATACTGTCAATATTTGTTAGGGGTAAACTTTTTTAGTTCAAACCTATCCAAGACATGTTAATTGCTTAGATGTTGTCAACCATAGTTGACATTTTATTTTCATGGCTATTTTTTTTTGCCAATCTTGAAGGCAAAATTTCTGATTGTGGGTATTCTCTGATTTTTTTAAAAAAATCACCATTAGAAAGAGCATGATTTTATTGTCATTAAAACAAATTTTCAGTTTGGTTCCTCTCAGGATAAGGGGATTTTGAGGAGTTTAACAATAGTGTGTGGTGTTAATATTTTTTATTGGATATAAAATTGCAATTATATGATTATC
>SEYY01015962.1:0-10000 GCA_009176605.1 Armadillidium nasatum | reverse complement strand
TTCTTGAATATTTAAAATTGGGTAATTAACTAAAGGCTAGGGTAAACCTAAGCGTAATCAAGCATTGATATATTCAGCCTGTTATTATATTTGTTTTGATTTCTTGTAAAATTGGTTAAATTCTGGTTAAAATTGTTTAATTTCTGGTTTAAATCAAATATTTTTAATTAGTTGGTCTTGTTGGCAGTAATCCTACCCAGCTATTCAAATTAGGTTTCTGATAACCCTATGTTAAAGTAAGCCTACTTTTTCTAAAGCCCTAGCAAGTTCAGTTTTTTCGTTTTTTTTTAATTCAAAATATTTGCTTTTAGTTAATTTATTTTTTATTTTAGTGAGTAGCTTACTATTTAACTAGGCTTACAGAGAAAATATACTATATATTTAATTTATTACCCAAGTTAGATTGCTGTTGAGAGCTCTAAGTTAAAGTTAGGCTTTTTATAAGAAAAAAAATTATAACTTGAGTATGTATGTTGTATTTAGCATCTGTTGAATTGTGAGAGGAGAAGATGTTGTGAATGTACTGTTTGTATTCTGAAAACTGAACATTTGTCAATGAGGAAGGAGATTGAAAGGTTAAATAAGGAGTTGGCTGAGGTGAAAGGTCTGAATCTTTGCAGTTGGAAGTAGGTAGGCTGAGTGAATGGGTTTCTGAGTTGAAAAGGGAGGGAAGCGTTAAGAAAATGGTTTGTAGGGATTTTGTGGAGACTTGGAACTCCTGTAGGCAAGAAGTAGAGAGGGGGCAGGGTAAAGGGATACGTATAGAACAAGTGATTCACCTAGGCAGGAATTTGAGAGGGGAAAGGCTATAGAGGTAGATAGGGCTGCAGATAGATGGAGCGTTGTACAAAATAGGAACAATAAAATTAGGATCTCTAAGAACACTAGACCTGTGATCTGCAGTAACAGGTTTGGCTGTCTTTCTGATGGGGATGAGCCTGGATTACCAGTTGTGATGTCGGGTTTCCACTTTCCCAAGGGGAAGGCTGAGGCATTACGGTTTGGTTACTCTCAGGTATTGGAGTTCTTTACAATGTTACAGGATAGCCTGGAAAGGGCTAAATGTAACATCTGAAGTAAGGAAATTAGAAGAGGACCACCTGGTGTCACAAGTAAAAAATTTTCAACCAAATCTTTATAGCGGAATCTAAAATCAAAACACAAACTAGCAGAAAAGGAGCAGTGAAAAGAAACAGAAATGAAAAAGAAAATATTGAAAAAACAAGAAAAAAATCTTAATTTTCTTTTGTTTGAAAAATTTTTTTTTATTATTTGACTGATTGAGCTGAAATTTCCAGAAGTTCTGAGTTGATTTTGAGGATTTTTTCTGAGTCTATAACGGTTTGAAAGTTATTTGGACCCAGTGAATAACTGGGTCAAACTACTGGTCCACATGAGCTGAAAATTTAACTGAATAATGCTAGACTCAGTTTCTTAAATTGGTGGGAACAGATTTTTGATATGTCTAGAAAAAAAAAGTTATAAGCACTTGAAAAAACAATTGGAAAAAAAAAAATTGTACCCTTCCAGAGAAAAAAATTATTTAAAAAAAAAATGCTACCTGCTAATTTTTTATTTTTTGGATATTGTTTTGAGGAGAACAGGGCAACAACTTTTTAGTGCATTATTAAATGCTATTTGTTTGAAGCGAAATTTTGCCTCTCAAACTTTGGGAATTATTGAAATTTGGTAAAAAATGGACCTTTTTGAAGGCTATATCTCGAAACCACCGAATCGCATCGACTAAAATGTAGAAATGAATTTATAGCCCCATCCCTCCTCTATTTACCCAACTAAAATTAGAAATGTTAGTTATAGCTTATTTTTCTGAAAAAGTGGATTTTTTTCAATAGTTGATCAGTTTTCAGCTTATAAAATTTTTTCTATAACTCTAGGAACAAAAGTCTGTTAGAAGTTTTTGTTGCCCATAAAATTCTGAATATACTGTCCAAATTACAGGTTATTCCGATAAGTGGTTTGGCCCCACCATTCATTTGAAAAAGGGTCAGATTTCCAAAAAAAAAAAAAATTTTTTTAATTATAGACTCAGAAAAACGCTAGAATGCTCTTTTTTCTCAGGAAAAAAAAAAAAAAAAAAAAACAATTTACACTGAAAATTTCAGGAGAATTGGCTGAAAATTAAAAAAAAAAAAAAAAAATTTAAACTGACCAGTTCTCTTAAGTATAATTTGCCATTTTAACACGGCAGGCAAACAACTGTTTTTCCTGATTTTTAGCTGGGGCCTGGGTTTGCCGGTTCATATATATATATATATATATATATATATATATATATATATATATATATATATATATATATATATATATATATATATATATATATAATATATATATATATATATATATTATATATATATATAATATTGATTTCTTTTCCAGAAATGGTTTCTCGTTTGGAACACCTTTGTGGAATTCAAATGGCCATTGAGCTTGCAAACAAGTTTGACTTCAAAAAGGAAAATTTAAGACTGCCAGATCTTCATCTCTATGAAAGTTGGTGGTATTTTAGAAACAAAATGTGGTTTGAATATATGGAGAAGAGAGTATTATATGAATTGAAGAAATTGCCTCTTGTATTGAGAGAAGAAATACCAATACCTTTAGTCATTTTTTGTCTAACTCAGTCTATAGAATGGGCAAAATTTCATAAGAAAGAGTTTGATTTGCCCTTCAATTATAGTTGTTCCTTTCTGAGAAGCTCTTTTTTTACCTCAAAAGGAATACTTAATAAAGAAAAGGCTGCAAGAGAGATTTTAAAGGACACTGAATTAAGCCCTTCCCTTAAATTTTGTATTGCTTGTCATTACTGTTTGTCTGATGTTATTCCTGTTTTATGGGAGCAATTACCAAAAGACAAGAGACCCAAAATTAAAAATAAGGTATTTCAAAATGGTTTTTGTATCGGTGAGCGCAATAAGATGGCTGATTTATGGTCTTACTCTCTGTTGGAAGAACTTCAATTTATAATGGAAAAAACCAATGACAGTTTTTCATTATACAAATTTAAGAAGTCTTTAGAATATAATGTGTTGCGTAGAGACTGCGGTGATGTGGCATTCAAAAAGTGCTTTGAAGAATTGAATGAGACAGAAAAAGAGGAGGCTGTGATTTTTACTAGAGATAAGTTGATATACTTAATATGTGATATTAAATCCTTTCGTAGAAACAAAAGAAATTTGTTTCCTCTTCAGTCATTTTTACCATTTCAGAAGTATCTTGAAATTACAATATTTTTGCTTCACCATTTAGATGAGAGGCAGTTGAAGATGTTCTTCGAGCCAGTTATGTTGCATTATGTATTGTTTCATTTATTAATTTGGCCTTATCAACACATGTTTATGGATGTAGTGAGTCAATATTGGGAAGTGTTACCGAAAACTGGATTTTGTTTACTTTTCTACAGGATAGTGAGTTTAATGAAAAATAAATCGTATTGTAAGTTATGTGATTATCATAACATTTTGAGAGATTTTTGGATTCAAAGTTCTCCATCTTTAAAAAGGATTTTCTTCCGCTTGGAAAGTACAAATAAAATAGATATGTATAGAGTGTTTCCTTATGAAGAGAGAGTTAATTATTCTAGGCATTTCCTTGCCCCAGCTTTTGAACAGTTACGTTTCTCGTACGTAATATGTGAGCTTTTTGAATCTCCATTTACCTTTGAAGATGAAAAAATTATAAGACTGATTTTTTCAAGTGCAACCTTGAAAGAGAGATCCGATATTGTAAGGTTACAAGGGAATAGGATAGGTGAAATATCTTTTGAGGCTTGTAATCTAAGGAGAATTGATTTGTTTATTGAATGTTGTGTACCGAAAGAAAGAATTGAAAGTTTCAAAAAGGAACTATTTAATGATGATGATGTAAAGAAAGTTTTATTTTCTTTAATTCTTGACAATAAGGGGAAAGCATTTCAAAAGATTCTGAATTGGGCTTTTTCTGCAGAGGAGATAAAAGAATGGCTGAAAAATTTCTTATTATACATGAGACAAGACAGGATACCTAATTTGTACTCTTGTAAAAAAATAAAGTTTATCGATAAGAGTTTGGAATGGGCTCTGTCTTCAAATGAAATTCAAAATTTTAAAGAAAGTGTAATTTTAGATATGCGAGACATTTGGTTGCATTCTGAATCCTTATTATCAGGAGACTTTCAAGATATTGATTTACTTTTGGAGTGGAGTTTTTCTTCAAAAATCGAAATGGTAAAGTTTAAAAGAGATTTGGCATTTGAATATATTGACTACATGGTCCTCTTCTTTCCCCAGAAATGGACTTAAATTCATTTAAAGAATTAATTAAATGGAGCTCTCTTTCCAAAGAAGAAAGTAAAGATTTCAAAAGAAAGGTTGCATTTAATGAGAAAGTGATTGAATACTACAGTAAGTTTGTTGCACAAAGACAATTATACAAAGCAGATACGTTCATTCGATGGGCAGAACTGACAGAAATGGATGTGAAAAAATTTAAAAGACTTTTATTATTTAATGTAGAAGGAAATGTATTTTCTTCCTGTGTTTCTTTTATATTAAATGGTAAAGGAGATTTTGTCAAGAAATTGCTCAATTGGACACAATTTTCAAAAGAAGAAGTTAAGGAGTTTTATTCTCTTTTGCCAAAGGAACTTAATCTGTACACTGATATTGCTAGAAGAAATACCAAATTGAATGATATAAAAGAATTTTTCAATGGATTTCCTTTGTCTGAGAACGAGATAAAAAGACATAAGAAAGATTTACTATTTAAAAGCATTAACCTTATCGAATATTTTGTAATGGAAAACAGGTGGGATGAAATGGAAGAACTTTTAGGTTGGTGTTTCTCCTCCAAAACAGAAATGAGTGACTTCAAGAAAGAGATTCCCTTAAAGATAGGAAACATATGTTTGAATTTAATTTTATGTCAGAGATTTGATGATGTTAACAAATTCTTTACTTGGACAGGCGTTCACAACAGCTTGAAAAAGAAACTACTGAATAAAATTATATTTGACAGTCGTACTTATGAAATTGTATTGTGTATGAAAAATAGTAGCAACAAAAAAATGGATGGATTATTAACCTTTTTGTCCTCAAATGACATATTATCAAACGAATGGAAAGAAAGTGTTTTAATTTGGTATTATGAGCACGAAAAGAGAAGTGATTGTTCTGATGTCAATTGCCTTAAAATTAAGACACCCGATATTCGAGGATTTGGAGAGCATCTAGATATCAATCTTCTTTGTTGTTCTTGTAGAGGTTTCATTGAAGATTGCAAACGTTTTATAAAATTGGTTGACGAACACAACAACATACTGAAAGTCCGACCGAAAAGGAAGCTTAAATCTTCTCGTCAAATTAATTCAACAGAAGCAAAAAGAAGTCGACATTGTTGACATGATTTTTAAAATTCCATTCTCTCTTTTTTTGAATTGTGTTAAAAACTTTTTTAATTCCTTTTATTTTGTTATTTTTTTTTAATTGCAAAAGGATAAAAATTCTCTTCAGTTCAATTGTTAAAAGTTATTTTGTATTACAAAATTCACATTTTATGTTTTTTATAAAGGTATTCTCAGTTTTAATAAAATTTATCATTGTTACAGTTGTCATCATATATATATATATATATATATATATATATATATATATATATATATATATATATATATATATATATATATATATATATATATATATATATATATATATATATATATATATATATATATATATATATATATATATATATATATATATATATATATATATATATATATATATATATATATATATATATATATATATATATATATATATATATATATATATATATATATATATATATATATATATATATATATATATATATATATATATATATATATATATATATATATATATATATATATATATATATATATATATATATATATATATATATATATATATATATATATATATATATATATATATATATATATATATATATATATATATATATATATATATATATATATATATATATATATATATATATATATATATATATAATATTCATGATTAGGTACTTAAATGTTTGCTTATTAACATTGTCATTTCAATTGAGAAATAGAAAAACCTATTTCAATGTTCTTTAGTTTGCACTTTCCATAAAAAGGTTTTTGGTTTGCAATTTGAATGATGTTGATGTTTATAACCTAATTTTCTGAAATGAAATGGATTCTTTCGTTAAATATATGAAGATAGTTATTTTTTATTTTTATTTTTTTTATTAGTGTATGGGCGTGTTTGGAGTTGAGGTGAAGGGTGTTGTAGATGTGTGAGCAGAATATAGCCTGGCTAATTGTTTTTATTCCTTGGTGTGTGGAGATTTGTAATAATGGCTGTTTTGATTCTAAAGAAGAATTTGCAATGTATTTTACAACCTATGTAATCTTTTGAAAATATTTGTTTGTTCTTAGGTGATTAATGGAAAAAAAAAATTTTTTTTCTCAACAATTTTAAATATTGTTTTGGCAACAAGTCAAAATGAAAGGTAGTCTTGAACACGTACTGCCCAATTCGGAGCAAAATTTGCATCGAAATTCGATGTATATTATATGTATTATATGAGTTGGCAATACTTAAAGAACACTTGCTTAATTTAAAATGGAAAAGATTTAAATTTTTTTTTATTAAAACGTTAAAAAAATCACCAACCATTTAAAGTACAGGCTAGTTTAAGTCAAACTATAGTTTGTTGAAACTATTAAACTAGTTCGACTTAACCTAACTCGGACTTAAATGGAAAAGTATGCCCAATCTAGCGAACTCTGAGCATTTCAGAATGTAATAATATTGTTAAAAAAAATAGATTTTCATATTTTATACTTTATTTCGTAATATTTCGTCTTCGGTTTTTAAATATATACTTGATATTTTTTAACTCCGAAATAGCTTTAATATTTCGTACAATCATCTCTGACGCTGGTTCAGTAACCTGATAGTTATAAGATGCCATTGAAGTTGTTGAAAAATCGTAATTATTACTCTTTGTTTATTAATTTTTAAAAATTTACCTTCGCTCATATTTTCATAATTTAGATAGCTGGAACATATGTCGACTTTTTAATTCTCCATTTAGCTTTGAATATGAAAAATTTGTACGACTGATTTTTGAGAGTGTAATCTTGGATGTTAAATCAGATATTGTGATAAGTAAAATGGCCTTTGAAGCTTGTGATATAAGACGAGTTGATTTGTTTATTTAAAATTTTCTGAATTGGACTCTTTGTGCTAAGGAAATAAAGAATGTCTGAAAATTTTCTTAATATATTTAAGACACAAATGGAAGCAATATTTGTATCATGCTAAAGAAAAGGTTATTGTTAAGGGTTTAGAATGGGTTATGTCGTTAAGTGAAATTAATGATTTTAAGAGTCGTTTCAAGTGTGGAAGACATTGCGGATTTTTTTACCTTTTATTAGACTAATCTGGCAATTTTGGGATAAATATTTTACATCAGAATTATAATTAGATTATTTTAGACTCTTGTTAAACTGTGAATGAGGTGTTGATCGTTTACTTGGGGGTTGATGGGCTCATGGAAGTACAACCCATTGCCCATGGTCCTCTATGTTGATCGTTTCTGAAAGTAATTTAAATATATTTTCAAACAAAGTTTATAAAATATAAAGGATTCCATTAATATTCATTTAAGCAAGGTTTTATTTTCTATATTCCATTTTAATTAGTTTTAAATTTAATTTCGGCATATAATCAACAATTTAATTTAGATTTATAAACGAGATAAATTGTAAAAGTCACACATTTTAACACAAATTTAAAGACCCATTCCTTAAATTCAAAATTATTCATTCGATGTTTTATGTATAAGTCTCGAGTATTTCATTCTGTACCACGAAAACAAAATGTAAAGTCTAAATTTATTCAAATATCTGCCGAAAGATTGAACTCAGCCTCTGTCTGTATCTGTACTTCCTTAGGCTACGGGTGTTTCAGAGGGTTTATATATTCGGATAAACTTTTATCCCGCTTTTATTTTAATACTTCTTCCTTATTGAAAATAAATACAAAGGACTACACGAAAAAAAGAGATAATAGTAGTAATTGTACTAAATTTCTCAAAAGATTTTAATGTAGTTCCATAAAACCTACTCCTTAGAAAATTAGACGTTGCACAGTAAAGCCTCACCAAGCTGGTTTTATTCATGTTCACCTAATTAATCAAAACTCGTTCGTAAGATGTAATCACAAATGTCGAAGTAATAATTCTGTTAATAGAGATTCCTAAAAATTATGTATATAAGTGTAACCCCTTCTACAGGATGCATATTTTTTATAATAATAATACTGTATGAAGAAAAGAAATACTGGATCGCAGGACATTCTAGTTACCCTAAAAGTATTTTCAGTTTTTAAAAAAGTAGTTGTAATTGCACAAACTTTTTTTAAAATTTCTTTTTAAATTAAATGAATACTTTTTTTATTTTTAATATGGGTAATTTTATATTCCGTAAAGCATAAAATTTATAAAAGTAAACCTCACGAGAGCTAAATGAATGAAGTCCTAACAGGTTTGCAGTTCAAACTACTTTGAATTTCCTTGCCAATTCTTAATTTGTATTCATTTAAAATAATACTTTCAAATACCACTGAGAGTAGCAAAACGTTCGACATCACAGAATTTATGAAAAGAAAATTGGCAGAATGAAATTTAATCAGAACACACACACACTTTTAGTGTGGCCTAACTATATTTAAAATCCATTTTTCTTTCATTAATTAACCACCAACTTCGGAAACGTAAAGAGATATTCACTTAAGAGCTTATAGACGTTCAATTTTCATTCACCCATCAAAGGGTTACGATAACCATTAATCATTTCTATAGCTACAGAAATGCCTCTTTTTGCTTTTCAATGATTATGTTGTTACAATTTCTATGCTAAAGTATGTGTCTTTTTTAAGTGGCCTTTCCAATTACATTCATAAGAGCAGACACAACATTTAATTAACTACATTTGCGTGATTTAACAAGTGGATTTTAAATTTCCTTTCAGATTGCATCTATAGTTACACTCAAAATTTTTAAATAATTTTATTTTTTTTATTTACTCCTTTTTTAGGGTTTTATGGGGTCATTCGGGATTTGAATGGCCCCACATTTTCTATCTTTTGGTGTCTTTTACCGGTATCCCAATACCGTTCTTAATATTCTTATACTTTTTTTTTTTTATAACAGCCATACTCAGTTCCAATGTAGAAACCTGTATAGGTAGATTTTCTAGATGTTTTATCAGACTTGTTTTTAAATATTCCCTTTCGCTTCCACGATAACTGGGACTACCTCAGTTGTGTCTATAATCCAGATTCTGCGTAATTCATATTTCAGTCTTTGATATTTCAGTTCTTTCTCTCTTTCATATGCCGAGACACCCCAATTCCAAGGGACTCCAACCTCTACTATTATACAACTATTTTCTTGTTAATTGTGGACGACTTTATCTGGTTTATTTATTTATGATGTGAGCATCTATTGGGATATTGTAATTGTGAAGAATTAATACATTTCTATGTATAAGCATGTCTCTTTTTAAATTTCCCCTTCTGATTACAGTAATAGCAACGTACTTGGAGGATTTAAATCTTTAATTTTAGATTATGTTTGCCTACATACGTGTACTCAGATCTTTGAAATATCTTATTATTTCCATGCGTGAGCGTATTTTTTTTAAAACTTTCTTTATCATTACTACCGTAGCAACATTGAGAACATTTATATAACTTTATATTTGAGTGATAATGGAAATGTATTTTTAAGAATGACTTTTGGTAACCTTCAAAATTGCAATGGACGTATTTCAATTTTCTTTTGTTGTGTGTCTTTAAATGAATTCCTAATTCCTCTTTGTTACTCAAACTTAAATCACAAAATCTGGAACTGATCAAACAAAGCATGTTCTTGACGTTTGAGGTCTGTTTCTTAAAGTACTTTT
>SEYY01015959.1:20000-31140 GCA_009176605.1 Armadillidium nasatum | reverse complement strand
GAAAAACTGGAAAATAACAATAATAATATTTAAACATATATTTCTTTCCAACTTCTTAGCCTCCAGATTTATTTTTAAATTGTATGATATATAAGGAACTTGAGTTCCCTGTAGAAAAGGATGCCAAGGGTTCCACATATGTAGAACCAGAGTTCTTTGGATTTTTGTAATGTGAAGCACATTGTCTGTCTCGATATATATTTACCCAGATTTGTGCAATATTTTCCATCATACTCTTACGAAACCTAATCCCGATTGCATATTAAATCTTCGCGATTATTTTGATATATTTTATTAAATTGTTTTGGCTTTGTATGTGTTATAATTCAGATTTAAAAAAGTGGGTTTTCTTTGTATTACATTTGAGTTATATCCATTTTGTATTCCATCAAGTATGGATTTGTTTTCCAACTGTCATACCAGTTCGTAAGCAATTATTTGTTTGCTCTCTACTTGTTTTTGTATTTTTCTGTAAAATCGCATATGAAAGACATCAAATTTGGAATCGAAATCCTTGGTTTTCAAAATAATAAAAGTATTCCGTTTCCAATCATTTCTATTTGTATTAACCATTGATTTATTGTTCTCAGAAGTGGGAGATTAAAAAACAATTATTTTTTTTTTAGATCATATCGATTATCATTTAAAATCATCTACGCTACATCCACCTTTCTGCCAACAAACCTCCACACCTTAGTTATAGTGTATTGACTAACAAACTGCTTTTATATTATTTATACATTCCTTTGATTTGACCCTAAAAGACTGTAGGTATACTCACATACAAACCTGATAATTATTTCACAATGCTTCTATTATTATTATTATTATTATTATTATTATTATTATTATTATTATTATTATTATTATTATTATTTTTGTTTACACGTACAAATCGAAGTCAGAGGAAGGGGTGGGTAATTCCATTTATTCTCGGAATACATAAGATTCCACACTTTTTCTTTTAAATTCTTTAGTATTGACAGAAATTACAGCAATTTTTCTGATGATCTCAACGACCCTACATATCAATATAATTTAATTTTCTTGTTTTGTAATCTATTTCGCCTTTTCCAGTTCTCTTTTGGCACTAGAGGATCTGGATACCAAAATTCCTTTATCTTCATTACTCATCAATTCCTGCACCTTCCCCCATACCTGACATATTTCTCTACGAATCAATTTAATTCCATCCAATGTTGAAATCTTGGAGTATGAGAAGGCAGATACATATGAGAAATTAGCTTCCAAGACATCACAACCACTCGAAGCTTTTTCCTTTCTACTCTAAAACACCATTTTTTCCCTTCATCTAACTATATTCCCACATCTGCAGTGGGCTTCGTAGAATGTTAGGAATTTGACTCTCGTGGTTAAAAACTCAATATTATAAAACTCACCCATAGACAATGGCCCTGTTACCTCCGTCATTGCCACCAAGAGGTAATCTTGCTCTTCTCTGCATAGGCTATGCATCTTTTACGTCTATCATATGTGTAAATTCTAGGAAAGAAACAAATCTCTCTATCCGAACGCTATTTAATAGCATACTAAAATTTATTTTACATTAGTTCTGATATTGGCGAAGTTTACTCTCTTTAATATAAAAGGAGCTCACCTTCTTTAAAATATTAAATGTAAATGACATTGAATATATACTACATCCTCCCCTGATAGCAAGATCACTAATCCAGGCAACCTTCTTTCGTGGGCATTATATGAAAACGTTGGTTTCATTTTCCTACTTCTTCTCTTTCAAAGGTTTCCTGCCCTTCATTGTCGGAGTCAATTTCTCTCAGATTAATTGTTCTCTCCACAGTGTGATTATCTATGGTCTCCATCCCCATAATTACACCATTGTCTTTAATTAGTTAGTCCACAACAAACATTTGATTTTAATAACGAACAATGTCTTAGATTAGCCTGGATAGCTTTGTAGATTTTATTTGTTTTATTTTTATTTTATTTTATTTTATTTTATTTTATTTTTTTTAGTTAAGCAGACAAATAAACTTAGCTACCTAATACGAAACCGTTAGCGAACAAGAAAGTGACATGTTTTTTAAATAAGACAATGTCATTTAATAAATATTTTTACTTTTTAAATCAATTTTACCTTGAGTTGTTGGTGCTGATTGTAAAATTATTATTATTATTATTATTTTTATTATTATTTTATTTTATTATTTATTATTTATTATTATTATATTATTATTAATTATTATTATATAATTTATATTTTTAATTTATTTTTTTATTTATTTATTATATCATTATTATTAATATTATTTATTTATATATTATTATTAAATATTTTTATTTACAATTATATTATTATTCATTCATCTTTATTTATTATTATCTTTTGTTGATTAATATTTTTATACTATCTATATATTTAATATTATATCCTGTTATCATTACCTTTAACATCGTTATCGATTTGTTTATTTCATGATTTGGACCAAACCTATAATATTAAAGATTTGCCTTCACAATATATTTTTGCAGTTTATATTTTATAATACATAATTATAATTTATATTATTAACCAATTATATTTAATATTTAAATATATTATTATATTTAATATATTAGTACAATTTAATTAATATATTAAATATTATTATATTTAATTAATTATTATATATTTCTTCTATCAATATATTTATTAGTAACGTAGTATATGGTAAAAATCTTATGCCTTATCATCTAAATTATTTATCATATTATATTAAGTAGATATATATAACCTATTTAATAATATTAATAATATCCTACTAAATAGATATAAAGAAATACAATTTAAATTATAATATTAATTCATTAAATGCTCCGATATAGTATTATTAAATATTAATCTCGTTAATTAATTATATAATTTTTTATATATAATTTTAATATATATTTATATATAATTATTATAAAGTAGTAATTATGTATTAATATATACTAATGATCATTTTATATTAATCGTTATCACAATCCATCTAGTATATGAGGATCAGCAATAATGTTGTAATTTATATAATCTTCTGTGAATTATTATTATAATTTTTAACTATATTAATCTAATATATGATCATTATCTCTCTATCATTATATATTATGCCTACTGCGTTTTAAATTATTACATCATACATATAAATTACATTAAGTATACTGACCTCTGTCTTCAAGTATCATTGTTAATAAGGACATATGATAAATTTTTAAATAATCTCTAATTTTTGACTTTAAGTTTATATATAAAAATACGATATAAGAGGTTAATCATGAGTATTTATCTGCGACCGAACCTAATTAATTAAGTTATATAATTAATTTTTAATAATTATAAATTTGCTTTTACTTATTTCATTATCGCTTTATCTCTTCTCTGTTACCCTCTCTCTCTCTCTCTCACAAAAAAAAAAAAAAATAATTATTATTATTAATTATTATATTAATTATATATATTCTAATTATTATTATTATATTATCATATCATATATTAAGGTTAAATTAAACTTTAATAATTGTTAATAACTGTGTGCTAGTAATCTCTGTTAATTTTAATTAATACTATTGTTATAATTATTATAATAATAAAAAAAAAAAAAAAAAAATTATATATATATAATATATTATATATATATTAATAATTAAAATATTAAATTATATATATATATATTATATATATATATATTATTATATAATATATAAAATTATATATATATATATATATATATATTATATATATATATATTAATATATATATATATATATATATATATATATATATTATAATTATAAATATATATTATATATATATATATATATATATTATTTAGGAATTTCTATAGAGTTAAGTCTAAGTTTTCGGTAATGTGAATAATTAGAATATTGTTATAATATAATAAACATTCTATAAAAAAGATTAATTTAATTAATAAATATCTATTAGGATAACTCATTATAATAATATTGACTAATTATTTTTGCTATTTTAATATAATAATTAATTTAATTATTAATATATTATATTTTAAATATATAGTTAAGAAATGTTTATAATATTAAACTTTAGTATTCAGAGTTTGTTTTTAATTTATTCATATATCGTTGCAGCAGTAAATATTTTAATCAATATTGAATTTATAAAGCTATTTAAACCTGTTATTATCTAATTATAATAATAATTTCTACATTTATAAAATAAATATAAATAATAATAATAATAAATTAAATACAATAAAATTATAATAAAATATCAAATTTTAGAAAAATTATATTTATTACATTTTAATAATCAATAATCAAATATTTATCTTAATATCATAATAATAAAATTAAAAAAAAAAAAAAAAAAAAAAAAAAAAAAAAAAAAAAAAAAAAAAAAAAATAAATAAAATTATTTTAAATAATATATATAAAATTATAAAAACTAAATAAAGAATGACATAAAAGTATGATAATACGCTATATGTGTCACCATTGAAATAGACGAAAAATCATGATTACGTTATTCGAGAAAATTGGTCCAAAAACCTTAGGTGGAATTCTGTGATAATACCTCTGTCTAAGTATAATTATCAACTATATATCGCTCAATGAAATTAGTGGCAATTTCGTTATCTCTTTTACACTATAACTGTAAAGTAAAGTAATCTAAAGACATACATCTCAACTTACAATCTGCTTATTGATAATTATCTGACCTACTTAATGAAAACTCTCATATGATAAACTTCTGTAAATCTGCACAATTTTTTTTTTATTTTTATTTACCCTTAATGCCCCCCGTGAGCTCCTCCGCCCACACCCTCTTATAATAAATATTAAATAATTATATTTTAATAAATTAAAAAATTAAAAATTAAAAATAAAAGATGAAAAGGTAAAAAATAAAAAAATCCCTTACCATCATAAAACTTATAATTGAATAAAAAGTCTCACAAATTAGCTCGGGACTGTAGTCTAATACTCCTTTCTTAAAAAGCAAATCTCTTCAGTCTATTTTCTTCATCAAAATTCTCCTTGGACGATTCAAGAATACCTCATGCATACATTTTTTTTTTATTCTCAGATGTTCTATGCAGTGGCGGCGATTAGGGCCTCGCGTTGCTGAGTGCCCCGTATCTTTGGGAGCACCCATTGAGACCCTTGTACGAATATAAAAATCCTTAAAGATGAGGCAGTTATAATTAATATATATATATTATATTAATTATATTATTATATATAAATTATATTATATATATATATATATATAATATATATTATATATATTTATATATATATTATAATATTAATATATATATATATATATTTATCTGAGTGGAGCCAATGGAAGATCTTGCAGTGGGACCCTGAAAACGACCATAGATCTGCTACTGGTTACATGCAATCACACAAAATCCAGTGTGTGCCCAAATGGCCAGGTAATTACATGAGATTTAATTGAATCCGAGCCTCATACCTCGGTGTTTTGCAGGTAGCCGCGGGTGATGGGTCCTGCAGCTATCGCCCTTTCCTCGTGTTCAACTTCTTCCCCCCACTCTTTTCTCCTGCTTTATTCCGCATAGTATCTCTGTGCTGGAAAAGTCGGCGTGCGTATATGTTTATCCCGAGAATTAGAGAAGGTAGCTCTCCATATTATTCTCTCTGACCAATCTCCATGACACTTCTTCGTCAATTTCTGTTAATCCGGAGTGAATCTGGAAAATACTAGTTCTCACCTTTACTTAAGATCGCTATCAATATGGCTTAATCGAAAGTCATTTTGATAAACATTCTTCAGCCGCTCATATCAGTCCCCGATTTTGATCGGTTTTAAGCCTTTTGCCGGTAACAGGAAGATCTGGTATTGGTGGAGCTTTTTCGTTTATATCCCGTTATTGACGAGTAGTCAAACCCTACTTTCATAATTTTAGTGGCTAGACTAAACTGTCTAATCTGATTTCAATTACTTGTTAATATATCTGTTATTTGATTATTGTAAATCTACACTAACAATAATTATCAGTACATCAAATGTGATAGTAAATATACAAATAGTTACTATAGGTATTTTTATTGCTCTGATATTCCTAATACGTAATACAAGCTACAAGATTACCAGGGAATGTCGTAAAATCCCTATGTACCAAAGTTATTACTAATCAACATCTTTAAAATTTCTTCATATTGCATCGTCCATATCCTCATTATCCTTTTTCATTGTTAATAAAATAATTCATTATTATAAAATAATAGTTTATTAGGTCCTATTCATCAATATAATATATTTATTATTAGTTAATATTTTATTATTATAAACTTTTTATATAATATTTTATTTAAAACTTTTTCCACCTATTTTATTACCTAGTATATATATATTTCTTTACCTTTATTTACCTTTTTGCGTTATTTGTTGTTCTTTCTACATGAATCGTGTTTTAGGAAAAAAAAAAGATAACATAATTTATCCAAATCGAAATCAAGCTTAACGTCAATGCCAATTCATAACCAATTTTATAAAAGACAAGCTGATAGCTTAAGACAATAATAATAACCTATTAGAACACGAGAATTTGATTCAATTTCGTGATTAAACATTCTTCTGCGGGTAAGATAGCACGACATTACAGCTATCACATAAACAAACGTAAAATTGATTAATCTAATTTTTAATTCACCATTTATTAAATTTAAAGCAGTCATTTAATTTACATAATATCCATAATTATTAAAGAGATTATAATCACGCGGCATCATTCTCAGAACCATGTTTAATAGAATAATCTTACGAAATCACATTCGAGAATACCAGGAGAATGTAAAATAGAATGCATTTAAGCGCAGGCTCATAGATTTAAACTCATATTGTTAGAATCACTCATTAAATTAAATAAACGCTGAATTTTTGTGTTTCCCTATGGGCTTGTGAGATTGTGTTCAAAGGATATCTTGTGAAATAAGAGCGAGAGAGTGAATAAAAGAATACTGATCTCCGAAATATTCCGCTTAAAATAATTATCCGTGTGGTAAATCAAAAGTTTACGCTAAATATAAAGTAATCTGTTTACTTATGTTAAAAAGAAAATTTAATTTTTCTACTAATAATTAGTTTTTCTATAATGGAATAAATCACTGGTTCGTCTAAACATCGCGAGTCGTTTATTGTAGCACCAGCTGTGACATTTCTGCAGTCGACGTTTAGACCGCTGATAAATTAAGATAAAAGCGATGATATTTATTATCTATCCAATATAATATTTCGATCTTTACCAGCGTATAATGACTAGAAATGATGAATGATGCAATATGGCAATAATCAATGAATCATTAGGTGACCCCTTATTTATGAGCAATACATACACATTTATAAGATGAACCTATCAATAATAATTCTTTAGTAATAACTAATTACCAATAATAATATATAATATATTAAACACACTTATTAAAATTAATTCAATTGATAGCATAAATGATTAATATTAACTAAATTCTATCATTATCTTAATACTAGTTAAATATACTGGTATATAGTTATATCTATAATTAATCAATAGTGGATTATTTTTTGTTATAGTTAATAATTGTGTTCTTCGAATGGATTAATAAAAAAGCTACCTGTGGGTTTGAGCTTTTATTAAGAGACTTGAAAGAGAAGGGTCATAATTAGTTTTACAATTAAAAAAATAGAGAACGACTTACTATTAACTTTTTCAAAAGTTTTGTTGATGAATATCTATATGAGTTACTAATATTCAATATTAACGTAAAATATCACATCAACTAATATAATATTAAAAGAAACATAGTTTCTGCGTGTAGTTAATCATATCCTCATAGGTAGAAAGGCAATTAAATAATGAATGTATAAGTAGTTAGAAAGTAATTTTGAAAAAAGAAAATTAATAAGTGATAAACTACCATACTACTTAAACCTTTGATTTTTGAGACTTATGATAAATGTACATGCGAAAATACTACATATTTAGTAAAACATTCCATTAATACTTGACCTAATTATTGCATTTTATATAAATAAAGTGATGAATATATGATTATAAGATGGGAATTTGTTCTTTTGAAAAAATGTGTTAATTCGATACAAAAAAACAATATATACCCACCCAACTTCATACAAACTCCTATATATAAGTCAATGTGAAGAACTTTACTATACTATAATCATTATAAAATATATAACACTGTATAAATTTAAAGATCAAAAAATAAAACAATATATTACACTGGATAAATAGTGAAGTAAGTCACTCATTATAAATCTTTCCCGTTTTATTAGTAAAAGTCCAAGAAATCGTGTCTCATAGATTACATAAATCTTCTCAGCTTCTTCCTCTTTTTCCTTTTCAACTCCAGTGTTATGCACTCTCCGGATACATGTCGGGATACCTTGCCGTAAGAATTTACAAGTAATTTTGTTAACAATCTAGTGAATATTGGAAGGTCCTTGACTTTGCCCGCAGCGTAAATACTTCTCCGATCTCTTATACATTATATTACAACTAAATACAATACGCTACTGCATCTAAGTGACAGAATAATGTGAGAAATTTTCCTGATAATATTAACATATATTTATTTAATTATATGTTATTTTATATATGTTAGATACTCAAAATTAAATATAGTAATATAGTAGAATAAATACTAATAAAACTTTTGTATTTATAACAAATCCAGAAGTATTGTATATACTTATCTTTCACTTTACTTCATCGGGAGCTTAATATAATTACCAGTGATGAACTTTGCTAAGATAACGTTACTCAAAATATTTCAATTAACTTAATTTAATAATTTTCCTATATTAACTTAATACCGTCACATTGATATAATAACTATAATTATATAGTTTCAAATTATTTTTTATATTCCATAATATTTTCGATTTGTTCTTTCCTATTAAGTGCATCAAACTATATAAATGTAACTCCAAATCAATTCTTAAATCCTCTTAACTGTAATCACCTTATAGCTATCATATATACTCATTAATAACCTACCTAATCTTAAACTGATAATATATATACTCATCCTTTATATTTTAATATTTCTTATATTAATTACTATTTACTTATTAACTACTCAACCTAAACCTGATTTAGTGCTTATAACCTTAATCTATAATAATTTAAACCTTGTTCTAACCTCTAACCTTAGCCTATATCTATATTATAGGTAACTTTAATTTTAATCTCCATATATTTTTTTTAAAATAATAAAAAGAATATCCTTTCTCGCAATATAATATTAATTTATCATATCGAATATTATTTGTAGATAATTTATATTCTCATGATAATCCTAATATTTTCTCATATAATTATTAATATATACTTTCCATTATAATTATAAAGTAATATATATAATAAATAATAACTTATTTTGTTTATAATATATATTTTAAATCCATTTGTTTTTAAATTTTTAATATACCTTATAATAATACATACAGTTTTTCAAATATGGTCAATAAAAAATAATAATTTTATTTTCTCCCATTTTTAATAAATATATTTATATAAACATTTAAAATTTATCCATTTTAGTAAATGAAATAAATTTATAGTTAGATTAATCCTATCCAAATGAAGACTGATATAAAATAATTAAGCATATAAAAAAAATTATTAAATAATTTTTTTTTTTTTTTTAAAAAAAAAAAAATTAAAAGCGAATTATTTTTATGAACGTAAATTCGAAATCGCTGTTCTTAGAAATACTTTTCAAAGTTGTCCTATACAAACTGCTGTATAATGTAATTTATATAATATATTAATATAATATTATTATAATTATATAATATATTTAATATATAATAATAAATAATAAATTAATATATAATTAATTAATTAATATAATATATAATTATGTTATAAATATATGATAATGAATTAGTTAAATAATTAAATTAATTATAATAATAATAATAATAATATATTAATATTAAAATAAATAAAAATAAAAAAAAAAAAAAAAAAAAAAAAAAAAAAAAAAAAAAAAAAAAAAAAAAAAAAAAAAAAATATATATAATAATATATATATAATTAGATAATAATATAATTAATTAATATATTAATATAGTATATAATTATAATAATATATTAATAATAATATAATAATAATTAGATAATATAATTATAATATATAATATATATATATATTATATATCGATCAAACAGCCTTAAGTTGAGAAATGTTGAATAATTGATCCTGAAATTTCCATGGAATGTGCGCTTCTAAACACTACAACAAAAATCAAGTTTTAGGTCTGGCGGGAGCGGCCATATTTGCGTGTTTATTTTAACGTTCGTATTTAGTTTGTAGGTATCTAATTATATCTTTTACATCAGTTATATATTTTTTTTTTTTTTTTTTCAAAATGACAGAAAGGGAGGATAGTGTTTACAAAGCTAAATTAGCGGAACAAGCAGAAAGATATGACGGTAATTAAATATTCTTTTTTATAAATTTTAATACTAATGTAGGTTTCTTTGGAATGCAGAATATTGCTTGTAATTTGGTGAACCCTTAACATTATTGTCATAAATTTTATTGGATTATTATTAATTTCGTGTGTATATTTTTTTAAAGGCACTTTCAGGAATTAAAGGGTTAATAATACGAAATACTTAGCCAAAAATAGGTTAAGCTTGTAGGAGGTTTTGGAGGTGGCCGGTGCCGGAAAGTTTTTAAAACATTTGAAAATAAATGACTGCAAAGCTATATTAGCCTATCACAGACTTCTATCTCTAGTATCCAGCTCATACATGCAATATATATTAAGTTCAAGAAAAATATGTAAATTACGGTCACTGGTTTCCAATAAGGCGTATCAAATTTTTTTTTTTTTTATCTAGTTAAGACAAGACTTTTTCAATTAAGAGAAATAAAAAGCCAACATTTTAATATTCTTCAAAAAAAGAAGTGTAAATCAATAGGTTAACAACAATAAGCCTATTTTACCCCCTCAAAAAATTTGAAACTTAAGTTTTTGTGAAAAGTGGTCTATAGTACCTTGTCACAATTTTGTGTATTTTTCCACTGTCATTTTGGTAATTACAAATATCAACAGTAGCACTGGAGTATTTGAAAAGATTAAAATACCTCAGTTTTTTTCCTACAATTTTGATTTTGT